>JAWDGP010004619.1:102500-212544 GCA_033675545.1 Elysia crispata | reverse complement strand
GTATTGCTCAGTAGATAAAACCCATTAATTCTATTATAACTTTTAATGTGGTTTCAATTTTTTTCTCAACTATTTCCATAATTAGTGAAATACTCGAATAATTTATTGTAACCTTTCATGGGAAAGCTTATGCCGATATGCATTTTGATATCTTATGGCCTATTTATTCGTTTTGAGCACATAATAAATGTCAATGTATGGAGTTTTCGTGGCTTTGATGTATGGAAACTGCCTGTAAACAAAATCGCCGCAATCAGTGTTAAACTGAGTTGTTCTGCAGGAACTACGAACTTTTATTGTTTTAGATTTTCTCTGCTCCCATTGTTTATAAAACACGAGGAACAGTGGCAAGAGACAAAACAGGCGGACCTTACAATAAAAAGTGCTACCATATTCTCGAGCCTTTATTTCCCACTCTAAAACCAGATAGTAAATTCTGTAAAAGCTTTTAGAATAATGTAATCATTTCTAATGAGGGTCGATGGTCGAAAAGATTTCCTTCGTATTAAGAGAATAAAGCTATAATTTAGTTCTAGATTTTCCTCCTAATTGTTTTTTTTCTGGTGCGCTTGTGCTTATGGTATCCTCCAAGATGAATTGATTGGTGCAGATTTCGATGTTATCTTTTATATGCCTGATTGGCATAATGAAGAGTAATAAATCAAATTAAAAAGATTTATGGAAAATGGGTTTATAACAAAAAAGATATGTGTGAGTAGATGATATGCACTGATAAGGTCGAAATCTAGAATCAATTGGCTATATCTTCAATCAATATACGTATAAACTTTGTAAAGATATTCATATATCGAGTAAAAGCTAAAACTTGTTCCAATCGTGCAAGGTTTTTTCCTTTTTTATGTCAAGTTGTGCATCAGTGAAATGGCGTAAAATGATATTTCATATTCTGAGGAAATGTTAGCAATCAGCAGCTATCAATACCTCTATTCAATAAAGCAACCCAAACCACCAAAGTCTACAAACCATATAAAGGGGGTCTATCAGCAATGGGTTTCAACGTCCATCACAGTCCAAAGTGAGTCAATATGCGTTGCATCTCATACAATATTTAATTCTGCAGAGTGGATTGTTGGTCAGAACTGGTAACAGTCTTGGGAAAATACCCAACCAACCGAAAGATTTCATTAACTCGCTGAGCTCAGAAATGGTGCTTGTCAAAATACTTTAAGGAAAGAAGATGAATTTCTGAAAGCCGCCGTATTATTACGTTATTGCGTTGTGTGTCAGTTTTCACGATTTTTATCTAATTAAAAATCGCTGCAAAAGAGAATTCAGTTATTTCTCCTGTCATTTTAGACACGCAGCGTGAAACCTTTGCGTTATTTTGACTACACATGTCATTGGCATTAAAATTTAAAGAAAAATCAGGTATGACAAAAAACAAACATTGCTTTAGTTGGTATGATTATATTTTCTAAGAATGATGGCGAAAGATTTAAGATTGATTAGATACATAAATACATTGACATTATCTGTATAATATCCCTATAATTGGACTTTGAAAGTAATATATCATAGGCAGAAAAATTGTATTTGTTTTTTTTTCTTATTGATTCTTTGCTCAACATGTTTATTATTTGAACATACAAAATCAATCTGCTCAAAACGACCTTTATATTTTCTAACATGTTTCCCTCTCATTTTCAAATACACTGATTTTCTTTTGTCAGTGGTATAGCTAAAGAAGCTCAGACTCTGCAGATCAGTATCGACTCAAAGAATAAACAAGTTTCATGTATTTTTACTAAAAAAAAAGTTCAAATCGCTTCATAATCCCTCATTTAAAAGTAGCTTTGAAGTGCTCTGCATTGATTTTTTTTTAGCTTTGCCAACCTGAGCATAGTTTTTAGGCTCTCATATGAAAAAAATAAAGGAATAAAAAAATCTTCATAGATCTATTTTGCCCAATTTTCGTTTTAAATGTTTTTAGCCATCAAAGCGTATCATAGTATATAACCCGACTGTGCACTTATTCTCGTATAACCTCGCTGCTTCATAAAAAATGTACTTTCAATGTATGAGTTAATTCATTGACTGAGTTACTCACTCACAGTTAGGTAAGAGAGAACACAAACCTCTCATCCCTTCTGTGATTTTATAACACACTACGGTTCTATGCTTTTTGTATGTTCTATCAAGTCCAAAAACTACTTATGCCGCTGGTTTAGAGCTTTTCTCAATATAATCTAAAACGTTCGTAGATCGAACACCCCTCTGAGTATATATTTTTAGAAAGCGAGATATTGTAAAAATCAAGCCATAGTTTGAAAAGTGCGAATTTAACCACATTCGGTGCTCAGTCAAAATACGGAAAAAATGTATGAATATATTAAATAAACTTTTTCTTAACCTCCTGATATTCATAAAAAGTCTTTAATTTTCAGGAATGACCTTAAAACACTAATGCTGAAGGAAAAAAAATAGCTAAGTACGGATATGTGAATAAAGTAAGAAAAACAGGGAGTGTTAGCTATGGGATACGGCGTCTCCAGATAATTGATTTTCGATGCTCGGCCAAGCTCCTCGCTTCTAGTTGTTATGTTACGTGTAGCGCATGTAAAAGCGACGCCCTTTTAAACTTGAGAAGACAGATCTTCTTTTGTAACCGTTCATATCTGTAAAAAAACCAAACAAACCATATTTTTTATAGCCACAACTGGTATATTTTGACTTGTCTGTATCTCAAAATTCATAACCCCATAATTGGTTGCCTTTGAAAAAAAAAAACAACGAATTTTCACTCCACACCCTTTTCCTATAAAGAGAGACTTTATTTTTTGAGAGGAAACATTTATTACATAGGAACATATCTATATAATTTAAATTTGAGCTAAAAATTTTCCGTTCCGCTAGCGACTTGAACTCGTCCCTTATTTAAGGACTGCGAAAGGCTAGGTAAACTGGATCAGGGCCTGGCCAGTGTTTGCCCCGTTTAGTTTATTAATGATCCCGCACCTCTCTCCTGTGTGTTACGATCCTCCCAGTGTAGGAAGTCCGTGTCATGTTTTCTTTGACGTCTCTGTACGATACTACCGAGAAGACGATAGAAGCAAACGACAATGTAAAAAAAAATAATAGAAAACACGTCGCTCAATCAGTATAAAATGTCATGCCTAAAGATTCATTTAATTTTGCGATACTAAGTGACGCATTTTCACCACAATGTCTTGCTTAACAGTTTCATGTCTTTGTCTTTTTTTTTTTTTATTTTTTTTCCCATTGGCGACTTTCATCAAAACAATGCGCACATCTAAGAGCCTTAGCGTATCATCGATGACCCTTACCTTTTGGCTCATTTCCAAACTTACCTATTGGCTCTCTATATCAAATCTAAAGTTGTGTTTTTCCTTGTTGCAATATTGAAACGTTAACTTCTTTACTCTTAAAAAATGTGCACCTTAGCATGATTTCATCAAGGCCAGAAGGTAGTGCCAGGTACAAGTTTGTCGGACCGCTCTGGATGTCTACGTCTAGTATTAATGATTTTACAGTCTTAGCGTTGACAGCTAAGCTGAAAGCAGTTGGGCTCTTCCACAAAATAAACAGATCCAATAGAAGCATTGAGAGAACACTTTAAACATAGACCAAACAGAAACAGAAAATTGAATCGCTATAATACATAATCAAATTCAGAATGATAGATAATATTTAGCACTGATTTTCTTTTTCTGAAATGAATCAGCCATATTGTATTAAGCCTAAGTCTATAGACTACCATAAACAACTTTATATGTTCAGGAAACACTAAAGTTTACGTGACATTTTATTAAATCACACGGACAAACGAGCTTTGAGTGCGAGACTCGCCGTGGCAGTTGTCTAGAATGATTACCAAGAAGCTTTCATCTGGAACCCAAGTTTTTCAAACTACCATTTTCGTTTCATGCCTTGTCTGTTTCATTGGGAATATAAACAAAAGGGAAGCGAAATTTTAAGTCAACAGAAAGCATAATTATATGAAAAACATCAGTAATAATGTCTCCCTCAAAAGCCTCTGATGTAGCAAAGCCAAGATGACCATTCGCAATGTTTCTAATATAACGCCGAATCGAGTTGCCTAACATTACAACACCCACGTCATGCATCTGTAACCGATTTTGAGAAAAACAGCCTAGTTCATACAGGATCCGGGTAGATTATGACTAGTTCATACTGAACCCGGGCATATTATGAGAGCACTAGTTTAGCTCATATAGGATGCGGGTAGTTTATGAAAGCACTAGTCTAGCTCATACTAGACCCGGGCATATTATGAGATCACTAGTTTAGCTCATATAGGATCCGGGTAGTTTATGAAAGCACCAGTCTAGCTCATATTAGAACCGGGCATATTATGAGATCACTAGTTTAGCTCATATAGGATGCGGGTAGTTTATGAAAGCACTAGTCTAGCTCATACTAGACCCGGGCATATTATGAGATCACTAGTTTAGCTCATATAGGATCCGGGTAGTTTATGAAAGCACCAGTCTAGCTCATACTGGACCCAAGTAGATTTTGAGAGCATAGTCTAGCTCATTCTGGACCCGGGCATATTATGAGAGCACCAATCTAGCTCAAACAGACAATAACTAGATTATGAGAGCACTAGTCTAGCTCATATTGGACTCGGGTAGATTATGAGAGCACTAGTCTAGCTCATATTGGACCCGGGTAGATTATGAGAGCACTAGTCTAGCTCATATTGGACCCGGGTAGATTATGAGAGCACTAGTCTAGCTCATATTCGACCCGGGTAGATTATGAGAGCACTAGTCTAGCTCATACTGGACCCGGGTAGATTATGAGAGCACTTGGTCTAGCTCATACTGGACCCGGCTAGATTATGAGAGCACTTGGTCTAGCTCATACTGGACCCGGCTAGATTATGAGAGAACTAGGTCTAGCTCATACTGGACCCGGCTAGATTATGAGAGCACTTGGTCTAGCTCATACTGGACCCGGCTAGATTATGAGAGAACTAGGTCTAGCTCATATTGGACCCGGGTAGATTATGAGAGCACTAGTCTAGCTTATACTGGACCCGGCTAGATTATAAGAGCACTTGGTCTAGCTCATACTGGACGCGGCTAGATTATAAGAGCACTTGGTCTAGCTCATACTGGACCCGGCTAGATTATGAGGGCACTAGTCTAGCTCATACAGGACCCGGGTAGATTATGAGAGAACTAGGTCTAGCTCATATTGGGCCCGGTTAGATTATGAGAGCACTAGTCTAGCTCATACTGGACTCGGATAGATTATGAGAGAACTAGGTCTAGCTCATATTGGACCTGGGTAGATTATGAGAGCACTAGTCTAGCTCATACTGGACTCGGATAGATTATGAGAGCACCAGGTCTAGCTCATACTGGACTCGGATAGATTATTAGAGAACTAGGTCTAGCTCATACTGGACCCGGCTAGATTATGAGAGAACTAGGTCTAGCTCATACTGGACCCGGCTAGATTATGAGAGCACTAGTCTAGCTCATACTGGACCCGACTAGATTATAAGAGCACTTGGTCTAGCTCATACTGGACGCGGCTAGATTATAAGAGCACTTGGTCTAGCTCATACTGGACGCGGCTAGATTATAAGAGCACTTGGTCTAGCTCATACTGGACCCGGCTGGATTATGAGAGCTCTAGTCTAGCTCATACTGGACTCGGATAGATTATGAGAGAACTAGGTCTAGCTCATATTGGACCTGGGTAGATTATGAGAGCACTAGTCTAGCTCATACTGGACTCGGATAGATTATGAGAGAAATAGGTCTAGCTTTATACTGGACACGGCTAGATTATGAGAGAACTAGGTCTAGCTCATACTGGTACCGGCTAGATTATGAGAGAACTAGGTCTAGCTCATACTGGACGCGGCTAGATTATGAGAGAACTAGGTCTAGCTCATACTGGACCCGGGTAGATTATGAGAGAACTAGGTCTAGCTCATATTGGACCCGGTTAGATTATGAGAGCACTAGTCTAGCTCATATTGGACCCGGGTAGATTATGAGAGCTCTAGTCTAGCTCATACTGGTCTCGGATAGATTATGAGAGCACTAGTCTAGCTCATATTGGACCCGGTTAGATTATGAGAGCACTATTCTAGCTCATATTGGACCCGGATAGATTATGAGAGCTCTAGTCTAGCTCATACTGGACTCGGATAGATTATGAGAGAACTAGGTCTAGCTCATATTGGACCTGGGTAGATTATGAGAGCACTAGTCTAGCTCATACTGGACTCGGATAGATTATGAGAGAACTAGGTCTAGCTCATACTGGACTCGGGTAGATTATGAGAGAACTAGGTCTAGCTCATACTGGACCCGGGTAGATTATGAGAGAACTAGGTCTAGCTCATACTGGACCCGGCTAGATTATGAGAGAACTAGGTCTAGCTCATACTGGACCCGGCTAGATTATGAGAGAACTAGGTCTAGCTCATACTGGACCTGGGTAGATTATGAGAGAACTAGGTCTAGCTCATATTGAACCTGGATAGATTATGAGAGAACTAGGTCTAGCTCATACTGGACTCGGATAGATTATGAGAGAACTAGGTCTAGCTCATATTGGACCTGGGTAGATTATGAGAGCACTAGTCTAGCTCATACTGGACTCGGATAGATTATAAGAGCACTTGGTCTAGCTCATACTGGACTCGGGTAGATCATGAGAGAACTAGGTCTAGCTCATATTGGACCTGGGTAGATTATGAGAGCACTAGTCTAGCTCATACTGGACTCGGATAGATTATGAGAGAACTAGGTCTAGCTCATACTGGACCCGGGTAGATTATGAGAGAACTAGGTCTAGCTCATACTGGACCCGGCTAGATTATGAGAGAACTAGGTCTAGCTCATACTGGACCTGGGTAGATTATGAGAGAACTAGGTCTAGCTCATATTGAACCTGGATAGATTATGAGAGAACTAGTCTAGCTCATACTGGACTCGGATAGATTATAAGAGCACTTGGTCTAGCTCATACTGGACTCGGGTAGATTTTGAGAGAACTAGGTCTAGCTCATACTGGACTCGGATAGATTATGAGAGAATTAGGTCTAGCTCATACTGGACTCGGATAGATTATGAGAGCACCAGGTCTAGCTCATACTGGACCCGGGTAGATTATGAGAGCACCAGGTCTAGCTCATACTGGATCCGGGCAATCAATGAAAGTTGAAAATTCAAATGCACAAAGACCTGCAGAACTCCAGGTAAATAATGAGAGGACTAATTTATAACTCATACAACTGATGACCACCCCCCTTTCCCATGTACAACTCGAACCTGTATCTCGCTTAATCACTGACTGTTATCTCTAATTACTGTGTCTCATAGCACTGGTATGGAGCCTCTTTTGAGATAAGCAACTGAATTCTCAAATCAAAAATGAACAATTACCGATGTTCAAAAAATATATAATTTAAAAGTATCGTGTGTGTGTATGCAGGGGTTGGTAACCATTGGCTGGAGCACTGGAATGATCTGCAGCCGGTTTCATGAGTCGCGCTCTTAGTCTTAAATAACTTATGCGATTTTATAAAACAGGTTTTGTTCGGCCTTTTTCATATCAATTATCAGATTTAAGAATCAAAATAAAAGTAACCCACCCAAGTTCCATCAATATGTCTTCTCTACAATATAGCAATGATGCATATACGTTGATGTCTTCACCTCAGTTCACTTATTCCTAAGTAGATGCGTTTTGGGCAGTAAGGATGATTGGGCAACCGTCTTTTCTATATTCTTTATTTTCAGCACTTTGAAAGTGACAAGCTTATACTTGAATATCTCATTTCTTACTCAAACAAAGGAAAATAACACCACTTATAATTTTTAAAATTATCACATCATTGTCTGTGTTATCTTAGTTGAAAATATTCCCTTCAGCAGCCAATAAGCCTAATGAGGTTCACAAAATGAAAACATAAAAAGGGAAAATAACAAAAAACAACCTAATTAACAGCAAATAGCGAACGTGTGCTCCTTATATGTACGGCATGTGGAAATTACAGAATCACCAAAGAATAGGGAACAAATCATGATGCCACTGCCACTTGACAACCCTTGCGTACTGGTTCTTAACAATTTATCTTTCATTCTTATAATCTGAACAGCAAAATTGTTTCAAGTGTATTTATCAACTTAAATCACCAAAGATACTCACGCTCTCATTAAGCGTTAACAGTTGTGAGAAAAACGTCAATACTTCATGCTGCTATTGAAGCGGCTTAGCGATGTTTAGGCTCCTCACACATTGTTCTCAGATTTAAAAAACTAGAATTAACACCACTCTTTCACCCTAATACACCATGTAAATACATATAAGGGAATACATCACTGTTTTCTGGAGTTAGGTAAGACTTCCACCTCAAACACTTTATATTAGACCAACATTCACAAACAGACCTGGAGTCTCACACCTAAGACTACCCCAGGTCGCATGCAGGACGAGCAGCTACGGTTCTCTCACACGCTGGCTTTGTAACACAAACGGGCACCACATACACTCCCTAGTAAGCTCAAAATCGCGCACTCGCAAACTTACACGGTATGCTTTCCAGATATCACCCCACACTTGTGTTTTAAACGAGCAGCATAAATCTATAAAACTTACAGAGTAAAAGGTTAAACAACGGAATAAGGTAAGACATCTGCAACTGATGACACAATTGGACGAAATATCAATTTTTACGTTCCTGAAAAAAGAGGACAGAGATGATTGCCCTCATTATCCAACACTTTTAGCCACTCCTCCGTGCCTGTTATTTTGTGAGCTCAGTGAGAGGAACTATTTGCCCAGAAAGAACTTGAGTACTTCTGGAGTGGCCGCAAGAAATAAAATAAAAAGATTCAAATAGTGACAATAATTATTTTTAGAATAATTTACACGAAAACGATGAAATGAGCCACTAATACTGAGTTTGTTCAAACTTATACCCCTTCCCCCTCCTCTCTCTCTTTCTCTCTCTCTCTCTCTCTCTCTCTCTCTCTCTCTCTCTCTCTCTCGCTCTGCTCTGCTCTGCTCTGCTCTCTAGAACACTTGTGCCTTCTTCCGTCCGGCACAAAAAAGCCCTATTTATCCAAGTAAATCTACCCTTCATCCTGCAAAAAAAGATCTTCGCCTCCAATCCCTGTCACGTCTGTTTGTCAAATGTAGCTTTCGTCCCCCTTCAGCTTGTTTATTTTGAGTAACGCCCGTCTTTCTCCAAATCAACTCACATTCTGAGGTTCAACTCCTTTTGCTTTTTTGTAGAAAAATAGGACCACTTTATTATAAGAGAAGCTTTTCCTCTTTAAAGAATAAGAACAGGTAGAGGTTGACGACAATGTCTTTCATGTCTGCCGTTTTTCTCCTCTTTTATATTTTCTATCCAAACTTCATTGCCTTATTATAAGATTTCTTGGAAAATTTAGGGGACGTAAAACTTTTTTGTAAGCAATCACCAGACAAGCCGAATCTCCAGGGATATTCGTTGCATATGACATTTATCTTATTTCTTAGAACATCGCCATAGGGAGTCTCTCTATCGTTTAATTCTAGATCATATAGAATACAGTTAGTTACTGTCTGTCTGTCAACGTGCCCTTTTTTTAAGACCCTGAGGCAAGAATAAATTTCTCTTTTAAAATATTTAAGGCCAGGATGCTTCAGAAGATAAAGTGCCCAGGCTAACCCATTAGACCTTAAAGACGTGATTATGAAAGAAACAAACTGGCGTATAATGCAATAATAAATGAGCACTGCTCCATACTCATCAGCCTGATCATCGATTGGCCATTCATTTAATAGAAAGCAATTTCCGCAAATAGATTATTGATTTGAGCATACCCTTTGAGTTCAACCAAAAGCCCATTTACCACAAGACAAAGCGGTTTTAAACTCTAGGTTTTGTTATGAACCATCATGCTATAGTCCTTGACGATCCATCGAAAACCAAAGGTAAAAATTTTTAAAAACTAGATGCATTGATTCATTAATATGTGATTATAGATGTAACTTTAAAAATTCTGTTAAATCCTTTCAAAACAATACTGCAAAAAATGCAAGATCTTAATATGGAAGTACTTGTCCTAATTTGTTTAAAGTACCTTAAGTTTGTACCGGATAAATAGTTATTTAAAGACAAAACTTGAGCAGAAAAATAGATTTGAAAACCATAGACTTCGCTCCAATCAAAACGTGCAAAAATCACTCTCAGGCGGTTAGTACAAAAGTAAAAACTTACTTCTTCATTTCAATCTGAACTCTTCGCAAGGAGAAAATATCGAACCAATTTGGCCAACAGAAAGAATCTGTTACTATAGAGTCTCCAATATCGCTAGTAATAATCTCAAGGATCTTTACTGCCATTAACCTTTGCAAATGAAAATTTATGAAACATAATAACTCTGCTCTTCAAATCTTCAGGGCATATCATATTGATGACTTGTTATTTAATCCACTTTTACTTTTTTTGTTCAATTTTAATGTTTACCGTCTTATTCAAATTACATCTAACTTTTTCGAATATATATTTTATCAAGGCATGAGTTTCGTAGGTTGTTCGTGAGAAGACCTCTTGGGGTTTGTTTGAAAATGACTGGATCTAGAAATACAACTTGTTTCAATACAAATTGCCCTATTGCTGGCACTAAGTTAAAGATTTAGATAAAGCTAGGTTAACATGTATTGTAAATGCTATAAATGGCACTCAACTGGTTTCTTCATGATAAAATTTTTATAGGCAGTTCTTTGTAACCATATCTAACTTCAAATCCAACACGTATTAGCACACGAATAAGTTTTATGTTCACGCTAAAAAGCGGCTAGAATTCTTGGTCTATTAATAACTGGCATGAAGAGGGGTTGAAACCAAACCAAGCATTTATGTTATATCAGCACCAAAAGAATGACCTAGCTTAAAGATATAAAAAATGTTAAAACTGTTGAAATCTTTTTTCCCTAATAAACAACAAAATGATAACGGTTTTCTTATTTTCTAAATGAATCTTTCACCACTTACATTATTTGATTAACATTATATTTGGCATTTAAATTTTGAATCCAATAAAGCTCTTTGTTACGAAGACAAGACTGCAACATTTTAATGCATAAAAATTCCGGAGTATAATGTTGTCATGCAATGCAATGCAAGTTAACATATAGATAAATAGTGATTGAGAATGGTGTAACTCTAAGTTCAACAAAATTTGCCATTCTAAGTCGATGAAATGTATAGAAAAATACATGATAGAAGAAAGTGAAAGTGTAATTCTAAAAGCAGAAACCACACTAATCTACACTGATATGGATTACTAAATGAAACATGCAGAGATTCCCGAAAATTGATGAAAAGTAATAATTACAATTATTGAGTTATTGAGGTTGAAGAATGAAAACGAAGAGGTGAGGTCATTTGAAAAACCTCCCATCCCCGTTTACGATTCTTTAAGCATTTTTGGAAGATGGCAACACCCATTTTGGGAGAAAAATATACTACTCACAAATTTATATACAGTTAATTACGATATTTGAAAGGTTTGGGTAAGAGGAGGGAGGTGGGAGTATATAGGAGCGAAAGAAAGGCAAAAGGGTTTAAAAGAGAGTAAGAGAACAAAAGAAAAGAATAGAGAGAAAGAGAGACAGATAGATAGATAAATAGATAGATAGATAGATAGATAGATAGATAGATAGATAGATAGATAGATAGATAGATAGATAGAAAAAAAGAAAGAGAGAGAGAGAGAAATAATCAAAAGTCATGATAACATTTTTGAGTATTACCGTAAGATATTGTCACTTTAAGTTTCGGAAAAGGGAAAAAATAAACAGAGAAGAACTATTAGAAAATGATATTTGAAGCAAACGTCTGCAAACCCAAAAAGAAGGGGAGAGGAAAGAATTTTAGAAGAAATAATGATAATAAAGATGCATACGACAAGAGTAAAAAGAAGAGAGAACAGAAAAAGAGAAAGAGAGAGAGAGAGAGAGAGAGAGAGAGAGAGAGAGAGAGAGAGAGAGAGAGAGAGAGAGAGAGAGAGAGAGAGAGAGAGAGAGAGAGAGAAAGAGAGCAAAAGAGAAAAGTAAAATTGAAGATAGAAGAATATAGTGACAGACAAATACATAGGAAAATAAACAGATAGCTGAAAGTTTGAGAAAAATATAGAATCAGATGCAAAAGCAGACAAGTAAAATTAACGATTTAAAATTTGTTGGATATAATTTTCTTTTTGCTTTCACAGAGCGGAATCTGATTCCTTCGACTTGACAAGAAAAAAAGACACCAGAAAATGAAAAGTAAATATTTGAAAAACCGAGTGTGAGGAAGAGGGAAAGACAAATCGATAGATCAATAGTGAGAAGGATAGGTATAAAGAAAGAAAGAAAAATTAAATCATGTAACCTTTTAAAGCGATTTAAATATATAAGTAGAAAAAAGTTTCATAAAGCACTCGTTTATTAAAAATGATGACAAAGAAAGACAGTGAAGCAGTGAAATAGTGGAAGGAAGAGAGAAAGAGAGAGATAAAGAGAGAGAAATGTATATATATATATATATATATATATATATACAGAGAGAGACAGAGAGAGAGAGAGAGAGAGAGAGAGAGAGAGAGAGAGAGAGAGAGAGAGAGAGAGAGAGAGAGAGAGAGAGAGAGAGAGAGAGAGAGAGAGAGAGAGAGCAAGACAAACAGCCTGACTATTGACTGGCGAAGTAACATCTCTCGACCGACTATGTGTTTTTCGAATCTTGTCGCTTAAAGTCTACAAAGAGTGGTTAGAGACAAATTGGATGAACTAATAATATGGAAAGAAAGGAAATGATTTTAAAAGAGAGAGAGAGAGAGAGAGAGAGAGAGAGAGAGAGAGAGAGAGAGAGAGAGAGAGAGAGAGAGAGAGAGAGAGAGAGAGAGAGAGAGAGAGAGAGAGAGAGAGAGAGAGAGAGAGAGAGAGAGAGAGAGAAAGGTTTAAGGGGTGGAAAGAAAGGGAAGAATGAGAGAAAAAGAGAATGCGGTCAATAAAGCAGAATAGATATAATATGCGATTATGCCTTTCATATCCCGAAAAGACAAAAAGACTTCAAGAATATAAGCAGTAACACATGCCTTGGGGAAACACAGACCCATGAAGTGACTACTTGTTTTTTGTTTGAAGAATAAAACTGTTTCTCTGTCACTGATGTAATATTTTTATTTGCGCAAGTACATTCCAGAATTACAGGACCTTTGGAGACATACAATACATGCTGGACCAGGATAAAACTTGTTACCTTTACTGAAGGATTGAATTATTCGTTTTACTTCAAGGCGAGGCGCGTGCTTTCTAGTACATTCATCTGTCCTGATGTAAGTCGCCTGGGACTCTTGCGCGTTCAGGAAAATTATCGGATTGTATGCGATCCTTTCTGTATGCGTAGTATAGTATTGAGCAGCATAGTCTAGATAAAAAGGTAAGAACAAGCTTGATAAAATGTTCTTTTGAGTGAGTTTGCTGCTATTATTTCAGTTTGCATTGACCCAGCGTTTGCAACGATTTCGTAAGGTTTGAAGAATAATTGGACTCGGGTACTCACTGCCTTCCTGTTGCGCACTGGGTGAATTTTAAACAATAAAGGCTGGTATGGACGGGCAGTGCTTAACGAAGTTCCTGTACCGTGCCCCTTTTTGTTCTGTTTGTCTTCTCCAACAAGCCCAAAATACTTTTTTTTGATAACTCTTATTTTTATAAACATTCGTTGGATATGCCATTAATTAATTGTAGCTCCTTTAGCCTGGTGTGCTTAAATTTCTAAATATTTTTTCTAATTTTTTTCTTTTCATCGCTTTGGGTCCGCGTTATGCTTGTTGATATTGGTCTATGGTTTTCGTATGTTTCTTGCTTTCTTGCACTATCTTAATAGATCTTTTAAAAAAACGATTAATTTTCTCTTTTTATATCTTCAAAGTGATACAATGTGTAATTCCAGGCACATGAGAGTGCAAATGTGACGTTTAAAGTATACGTTGTTTAAAAAGGAAAATGATTGCAGAAGAAATATATCCAGCTTACTTATACATTTTCAAAGTAACTTCCCCCGTTTAGGAATTGCGGTGACTTTGTTTAAAGATAAAGATAATGAAAGCACATCTACCTTAACGCTCACTTTAAGTGTAAGTTTGCCTTAATTGAAACTACCACTTGGGTTGCGAATTTGTCTGCCACTATGACTTGTAAATATCTAATGAAAATAACAATCATTGGTGTTGAATATGACATAGGAATTAAGGTCACATTCTGATCGTTGAAATTATCTCGGAATCAACGTAAAACGCAAAACATATCTGTACTGTCCTGCTGTCATCGCAAGTTTAAAAAATGATTAATCTTAGCTGGCCCAAAATACTGAGTTTCCAATCAGCACTTTTTTCAAGAAACATATTAGCTTGAATTGTAAAGCCACCCTATATATCGAGATATTTAAGATTGCGTTCATCTTACAGGCTTTTCCATTTTTGTCGAGATACATGACACAAAGTTTAAGAATCATGACAAATCACTTTGGAATAACAACGTCTGGAGGAAGCTTTCAGTGTCTTCCATTCATCATGCCTGACAAAATAAACAAAAAAAAAACAAAAAAAAAAAACAACTCTGTGCATCTCTTCTTTGCCTTTGCAGCGGAAGTTCATTAAAAGAAAAAAATGTATTATCCTAACGATGCATTTTTGTGTTTCTGGCTTTCTTTTAAAAATACAACAGATAAAACATACTTATGCTAGGCACACTCATCTTTTTCATCGTAAGAAAAGAATGTTTGAGTTGTGCAATTTTAGTAAAGTTGCATACAAAACAAAACCAAAAAATTTGCTGGAGAACATTTCAGTTTTAATGACGTCGCAAAGACATCTTTTTTTTCTTCTTTCATCTCTAAGTAAAGATTTGCCGAATTCTGATACTTGGTGATTTTCTGTTCAGGCGTCTCCATCTTGCACTATTACAGGAATGGGGAAATTTTAGAAATGGATGTCAGTGGGTTACAAGCAATGTGGGGAATCAGATTACACAAATCACAGATATCCTTTTGTGAAATTTGTTTCAAATTCATCAAGACAAATACTTCTGACAATGTTTTGACAAAGACTTTGACTACGATGACAACGATCATGATGAATAATGATGATGATGATGGAGATGATGATGAAGTAAATGGTGATGATGATGATGGGCTTGATAATTTTTATGATAATTATAAATGTGATGATTATCGTGATAATGATTGATAGAGTCATGACGATTATAATGACTTGATGATGATTTAGATGGTTTTGATGATGACAAAAATGTGATGACTTTGATCATACTTATTGGCATTTAAACAAGGATAATGAAGATTAATTTGATTTTAAGATGATGGTAACGGTGTTTATGATGATAAAATATGACTGATATAATTATAGCAACTATGATAACAAAAAATGCTAATGATATTGATCAGAAATGCAATCTCATTTTATAAACAATCTGGAGACAAATATCACAATAAGAAGGACTTGAGGCTTCCCAAAAAATGCATGGTGCTGGCGTAAAGAGCGCTTGTGGTATTCTTTGAGTCTATCAAACGTGCTTTGATATTTCCTACCGAAAAAAAAAACGACTGAGCTGATCTATAAACCCAAATTGATTTATCACTCCAAAAGTAAATCACAGAACTAAAATAAACATGTTTAAGCGAGGAGACAAAAAAGATTTTTTGGGCATGCCATTGTTGATAAATTGCGTGCGTGGTTGAAATTAATTTCTCATCTGATGTAACCTGAGATGTTTTCCTAGACACAACAGATCCTGGTGAATGCAATTTAAATCGCCAGCTCACAAGTCGAAGTTTGGAAAGTTGCCATGTCAACTCAAGCACACGGTCAGCGGCTGACATAAGACAACTCGATAATTTTCATATAAATCCAACTAAATTCATTTGTTAGTGTAGAAATTATTAACTTTGTTATTGGATTAGGTATACTCGCTACTGAAATTACAATCTAAGTTACTGAAGTAGAAAATTACGTATTTCAAAAAGTATATGCTTTTGAAACAAAAATACACGTATGCTATTTGTAAAATCTAGGCGTTCAAAACATCACTTTACGCATGACCCACATTTTCGGTTTCCACTGTTCCTCCCATAAGATGGTGTGTTTTAATCTATACATTTTCGATAATATCATAAATCACTTATTGAGTCATTAAATTTTATGTCCACCTATGATGAAGGAACATCGTTTTGGTCAAGTTATTTTATTAAAATATATAAAGCCATTATATATGAATATCGATCAGCATTCGTTTTTCAGAAGTTTTTTCTTGGTTGGCATAAACAAAAAATCCCATTTTTTAAAGATAAATCTTGGCCTTGTTCATGATGGAATACATCTCACACCCTAGACAGAAAATCAAAGAAAATAAACACAAGCCATTCTGGTAGATTTTTCTTAAGTGTCATTCCCATCGCTACGTTCATTATTGTAAAAAGAAGGAATATGTTTAGAACAGAGAAGCCCTCTGGGTGCTAAAATCGTGACTTAGCTTATGTCAGTACATTCATTGAAACGGCCTTGAGATTTATCAGATTGCGCCAAAGTAGAGATGTTGTACAATTACAAATAATTACATTGTGTGCTCTCTCTCTCTCTCTCTCTCTCTCTCTCTCTCTCTCTCTCACACACACACACACCTGTGAACAGATACTGCTCAGTAAAGACTGTACAAGGATGCGAAAGTCCTGGATTAGATGACTTTTAATTCTTTTTCTAAGATGGAGCTGCAGGGAGACAATTTGATATCAAAATTTCGATTGTGTAAAAATGAAATATACAGTGAATCATGCATGCATGTTACTTGCTTTAAACATTGATTATTCAATAACGTAGAATAAATTTATTTCGATTTGACTCTTATCTTTATGTACTTTTTTATTTGGATGATCCGACGGAATCATTTTGCTATCTAAAGTTTAGCTTTTAAGTCTATCATTTTAATAATTAAAAAAAAAAAATAGCAGATCTCCAACTGGTCATTCCAACTTGAACATTGTTTCAGAATTAAATCAGTATTTCCAAAACAGCAAATACAAACACTTGCAGTTGTCAAAGTAAATACATCCAGTGGGCACCAGAGAAACTCTTAAAATATAGAAAAAACTTTGAAACATTGAAGCACGTTCACATGTTTACATTATCCACTAAATTAAAAAAAGATAAACAGTATTATTTTATCAGCGTACGTTCCAGAATAATCAGTGTTTTATTTCCTTTCGAGCCCATCTAAAATCTATTTCAATTTAAATTTCAAATTTGTCCTGTTTGACTCTTTCCGAAATTACTTCATTGTCCCTGTCCCCTCCTCATATCACAGTAAAAGCTGAGGACTCTACGGCAAATGATCTTATAGTAAAGATGTATCCAACACAAATTTAGGCTCATCATTTTGCCTTTAAAAAAATGAATAAGATATTGTTGGAAATCTTTCTAAGGTTTATCGATTAAAACGATAATTTTTTTTCCTTATTCTTATCTATGTGCTGAAACAGCATCTTAGAGTAAAAAAAGCCAACTTTCCCTTATGTTATTCAGATTTTTGCACATGAATTCTTCTATGATTCAAATAACTGAGACCACTTACAGGAATTAATGGATTATTGTTTAAATTTCAGGTATTGATTTTCATCCTCCAGGTCGCCTGACAAACAAAGTTTGAATTCTTGCTTGCCTTTTTTCAAGATAATGTTGATATTGAAACATAAAACTTGCAAATTGTCAAGAAAAATAACTAATATTTGCTGGAAGAAAAGAAAACAACTACAACGGAAAATATTGAAACATAATTTATGAAGAGAGTTTAAATAAAAAAAGCAGAAAATCTTTGAAGCTTTCAACAAATAAGGCATCAGATCTCAAATCTATGAAATCATGAGAATGAGTTAGAGCATATAAAGACAATCAAACCTAAAGAGTGTAGCTTGTTCAAACCACCAAAAAGACGCACAAATGGCACAGTGAAGTACACACAGAAAAGTATGGATACAGGCCTGTTGCGGATGACAGCATCCAAAACAGAGGAACGGAGGTATTTGTTCAATTCTCTTAAAATTAATAGAAAACGACAATCCGTTTCCTCAGCAGTACACTCATCTATCCCGACTACAATTCAATATATGAATTGATCTCTGTCATGTGTACATTACAGATAGATCTATAATTATTTTATCATGAAAGTAGTAACACTTGCTGAAAACAAGACCAACTAGGCCTATTTCTAACAATTTATTAACACGCTCAAAACCCATCCGTAGGAATTCGAGAAAGGTTGAGTTGGCTAATCTTCAGTAACCAACTTGCAAAATAAATTGGTATACGCACCAATCGATCACATTTTTTTTTATAAGAACGCGCCCAAACATCTCTTTTATTTTTTCGCTTTACCTTTTTCATATGCTGTACAATGAGCCATCAACATCTATAAAACAAATAGATTCTTCAGGAACAATGACTTTCATGATGGCTTGAACAGGCAAAGAAGTTGAATCGCTAAGAACGATGAAATCCATATTTTTACAGGACAGAAAGAAACTAGCCTCTAACGGATCTTAGAAAGATGCACATTTGACTGAAAGACATAATTTTAATATTGAAATAAAGAAAGCATTCGAACAACGCTAGAGTCTGAATCTAAAGATCTCAAGATATAAGTGACTGTAAATAAAGAAATAAATAGTATAGAAAAATCAACCACAAACCTAGATCTAGCTCGAGACCGACAAATTAGACGAAAGACGCGAAAACACAATGACAGGTGGAATGGACAGTGATGGAACCTGCATCTCGATACGGCACCCATCGCCTTGCCGAGACAAGACCAGGCGGAGGAAAACTTAGACGGAGAGAGAGAGAGAAAGAGAGAGAGAGAGAGAGAGAGAGAGAGAGAGAGAGAGAGAGAGAGAGAGAGAGAGAGAGAGAGAGAGAGAGAGAGAGAGAGAGAGAGAGGATTTCTCTGTCGCTCTACCTCATAAACACACAATATAACCATATATCTTTCCCATCTTTCCAATCTTTTTTGTATTTAATTTCACATTAAAAAAATGAATATAACGCGAACAACTTGATTTTTACGCAGAAAAATTTTACAACTAGAACTATTTGTTTGGATGTTGCCTTAAACAAACATAAGGAGTATAAGACTCCAGATATAGCCGGAGACAGCACTGGTTAGACATAATCCGGCCGGACATGTAATATGACAAACGAATCTAGGAGTTTTAAATGCGCTGTGTTGTCAGACCAGCAGCCTCTCTAGGCCTTCTGAGCTATCTGGTAGTCTAGATGATTGTAAAAGTACAATGTTAAAAATAAATATTTGAAGCACTCGTTAATCTTATATATTCTTAAACTTACCAAGAAACTATGATATACTTAATGTAAACTAAAATCGAGATCTATTCCTAATATCTAGATGTTGAGTCTAATTACTTATTAAAAACTAATTATTTGCCCTTTTGTTAAAGTAGATTTAGATTAGATCTGTTGTCAAGATGCTCATTAGTCTAACCTTTTGTTAAGATCTACATCTGGATCTAAATTTGGAACAGGTCCACGATATCTTTACCTTATTGCCCAGATTTGAATGAGGGTAAATAACTTATTTTGTAAAAAAAAAATCTAAATCTATTTTTAGATCTTTCAAAAATTTCTTATCAAGTAAGTTTATAAAATGCGCAGCTATGAATTCCCCCAAGGCAGTGCACCTTAAACCACTTTTTGCGGGATTTAATAGTCTTTGGATAAGCGTTTTAAAGAATCTTAAAATATATGTGAAAATTACAGAATTACATTATTTCCCATATGGTAGCGTAGATAGGTTTATACACAATGATCTACATTTAAGAGCCAACAAATTTTGCTTTAACTTTGAACAGACACAACTATCACGCAGGATCTCCTTTCCATGCGGTGAATGGTAAGCTCCAATATACTTTTTTTTTTTTATACTTTTTAGGCTATGATATTGGATTCAGCAACTGTACAGAAGTGATAATACTAACTATAACAGGTTCCCCGTTGCACATCTTTTTTTTTTGTTTTAATATCATTTTGATTAAGAATAATGAGAAACAATCGCATAACTTGTTTATGAGAGGTGAAATAATGCAATCAGCAACAAGCAATCTTCTTTGAATTTCATGGTAAGTTTCCGTTCTTAGCTGGGAAAATGGAATTTCCGGACTAGCTGCTGGGGTTTTGCGTTCAGCTGTCTTCTACTACTGGGCTGACCCTACTTAAGCCAACAAATAGCGAAATTTTCTTGCTGCGCTGCCGAGTTGTTTGTGATTTCAAAAGAAAAGGGAAAGGATGCAATCACTAGATATAATAGACGTCAAAATATCAGCTAGTCATCATTATATCGCTTCCCCTTGTGACTGGCCTGGGGCGCGGCAGGCCAGCAGGAGGTTGCACGGATGAGGAAGATAAGGATGAAGTGTAAACATGTATTAGGAGGGTGACTGTCTTATGGAGACACGACACTCTGGAATCTTGGAATTCTAGAACATTTAGGTTTGAGGCAATTCATCTGGATCTATGCTTTGGAATCAGAAAAATGGAAAAAGGAAAAGGTAGAGAAAGAGAGAGAGAGAGAGAGAGAGAGAGAGAGAGAGAGAGAGAGAGAGAGAGAGAGAGAGAGAGAGAGAGAGATAGAGAGAGAGAGAGAGAGAAAGAAAGAGAGAGAGAGAGAAAGAGAGAGAGAGAGAGAGAGAGAGAGAGAGAGAGAGAGAGCGAGATAGAGAGAGAGCGAGATAGAGAGAGAGAGCGAGAGAAAGAAAGAGAGAGAGAGAAAGAGAGAGAGAGAGAGAGAGAGAGAGAGAGAGAGAGAGAGAGAGAGAGAGAGAATCAGAGAAAGAAAAACTGAGAATGAGAGCGAGACAGGGACATAGGCAGCACATATAAAAGAAAAAAAAAAACAAAAACAAAAAACAGGCAAATGGGCTGGGATCGACGGTGAAGGATTCAAGTGAGGTGAAATTAGCAAATGGCTTGAAAAATGTATAAGTTTCTTTGGATCAGCGAAAACAAATCAAAGAAGAAAACAATTCGGAAGAGGCGGGAACAAGTACAATTTTTATAATTTGAAAACAAAAATGCACGCTTCTTAAATTTACAGATAAAGGCTTGAAAATCATAAGACATGATTATCCAAATGCATTTACATATTCATGGAAATACAAATTGTCACGGATTGAAAGGGTGACAGATTAAATTAATCTTAATAGTTTTATCATAAAGGTACTGCTGAACAAAAAACTGACTGGGAACAAACATAAAAATGTTTTTTTTTTCATCTTTTGTATTAAGCGAAAAAAATGTAAGAAATTCTATTTGAAAAAATCTTGAACTTCTTCAGCTTTCCCCCTCCCTTCCCCCCATCCCCCCTAAGTCTGTATATTTCGAAAGAAAAAAGAGAAAAGTATTCACTGCCAAAACAGGCATCGTGGGTGCGGCTGATGGCCTTGGGGTGCAAGAAGAACGTCACTCTAGAGGAGCTCAACTGCAGGTCACAAGAGACACCGGACGGTTTTTTTTATAATATTCATTTTTACCTTTTTTTTTCTTTTTTTTTTTTTATAATCATTATCTAAAACAATATGATTATGAATCACACTTCAATGGCACTTGAAATCCAACACCTGCGAAATCTTTTTCTTCAGATGATTGTTTGAAATTGTTGATTGTACAGCAAAACTCCAAAAATATGAGCAGTTAATTCTATTCTTGCATAAAACAGAATCGCAAAGTTGATTCCATCAAAGATCTGTCGAGGGATCTTGAAGAAGTGCTGTTGAATGCTTTGTGTATGAATCGCTCAAAAATACTTGATGAGATTTTTTCATTATTTGACATTGTTCTGTTTTGAAGAGTCACAATAGATGCAGCGTGTATCTGTCCCATTAATCAATGTTGATAATTGATTTCGCACGAAAAACGGTCCTTACATGCATGTTGATTTTACAAATATTTAAAGACATCAATACATAACGGTAAAAAAACAACAAACAATTACATAGAGGAGGCTACATGAACAAAGCAAAGATCTTAAATTTTTTTTTACCAGACTAAAGGATGTCATTTTAATTAAGCAGATAAATCTATTGTGTTTTTCTTTTTAATTTAATCTGCTCCTTTTGTAAAGATTACCAGGTTTAGATTATGTTAATTGAAGTTGTCAAAATGACACTTCCATAACGTTGGTAGTAATGATACGAAAATTGCCAAGCTGTATGACATGTTGAATCCCAAAGGCACAATTAATCATAATTTAGATATAATTCAAGTATTTTTGTCTATTATAAATAATAACTGACAACGCAAGTTTTGGCGGCTGCAGCATTTGTTAAATTTAATATCTGATAACAATGCGAGGCATTGTAGGACGTATTTCATTCTGCCGTAGAAATATAAAGGACGTATTTCATTCTGCCGTAGAAATATAAAGGAAGCCCTAAATGTCTCACAGAGATTAAAAACTAAAACTCATTTACTTAAGCTGACGCTAATTTACGTCAGTCAGAGCTGCTCGCAGGAGTACTCTACGAAATTTCTCTCGAGGATACTTCAAGCAAAATGTCCTTAAGTGATGTGTCTTGTTTTAGCCTAGGCATCCTTAAAAAATATTGCTCCTTGAAAAGTGCTTCTAACAGCGAAACAAGCTCTTCTTCACAACATCAAATTATTGAACTCAAATGACTGAATTATTTTCTGTAGTGTGCCTAGCACACAGATTACACTTCAAGCTACTCTACAAAATCACGCAAAAAAACGACGACGTCATTAACAGTAATGAAAATGATGATAATGATAATAATGATGATGATGATAATGATGATGATGATTATGATAATAATAATAACAATAATAATAATAATAATAATAATAATAATAATAATAATAATAATAATAATAATGATAATAATAATAATAATAATAATAATAATAATAATAATAATAATAATAATAATAATAATAATAATAATAATAATAATAATAATAATAATAATAATTATAATAATAATAATAATAATAATAATAATAATAATAATAATAATAATAATAATAATAATAATAATAATAATAATAATAATAATAATAATAATAATAATAATAATAATAATAATAATTATAATATTATTATTATTGATAATAATAATAATAATAATAATAATAATAATAATAATAATCATAATAATTATAATAATAAAACAAGTAATATGATAATAATAACAAACAAAAGTAAAAATAAAACTAATAGCAGCAGCAGCAGTAGCAGTAGTAGTAGTAGTAGTAGTAGTAGTAGTAGTAGTAGTAGTAGTAGTAGTAGTAGTAGTAGTAGTAGTAGTAGTAGTAGTAGTAGTAGTAGTAGTAGTAGTAGTAGTAGTAGTAGTAGTAGTAGTAGTAGTAGTAGTAGTAGTAGTAATAGTAGTAGTAGTAGTGGTGGTAGTAGTAGTAGTAGTAGTAGTAGTAGTAGTAGTAGTAGTAGTAGTAGTAGTAGTAGTAGTAGTAGTGATAGTAGAAGTAGTAGTTGTTGTAGTAGTACTAGTACTAGTAGTAGAAGTAGTAATAGTGCAATAGTAGTATTAGTAGTAGTAGTAGTAGTAGACGTAGTAGTAGTAGTAGTAGTAGTAGTAGTAGTGTATAGCAGTAGTAGGTGTAATAGTACTTGTAGTAGTAGTAGTAGTAGTAGTAGTAGTAGTAGTAGTAGTAGTAGTAGTAGTAGTAGTAGTAGTAGTAGTAGTAGTAGTAATAGTAGTAGTAGTAATATCAATATTCATGATTATAATAATAATAATAATAATATGCAGCTTTTGAGCACCAATAAATAAAGTACTATTATTTATTTTATCAATTTGTCCTTTCAAAGTGAAACTGTTCCACTATAAACGGACAAGTAAAATTAAGAAAAGAACCCGCAATTTTTCATCCTAAACACTCTTTTTTTCAAGGTCATAAATTGAAAAATATGATTTCTGCTGGAAACACACCATGATCTAGTACACACGCGATGTCGCTAATTACATGGAAACTCTTGATAAATCACAATGTTGAGCGTAAACCATAGATGTCTTTTTCGTTTCTTAACCAATCTATATAATTTCCTCAACTTGATTCAAATATATATATATATATATATATATATAAAGGGTTCAAACTCTTTGCACCGCAAATCATGCGAATGTTAATCATTATTCTATTATGAATAAGGACGAAAAAAAGGAAACAGAATACTACCCTAATTATTTTGTGTCGAAAAAAGAGAAGTCCGATTATTTCAAAATATTATAAAAAGTATGAACAAATTCTTGCAGAAAATGTTTTGTGCAACAACAGAAGATAGAATTCTAAAAAAAAAAACACGACAGAGCTTCGTTTTACGAGTGGAATTCTTAGAACTGTCATAGGGAAACGATTCTTTAGCCCCGTTGTAAAAACGAATGTCAAGAAACGATTAATGAAAAACACAAAATATAGGAAGTTATTGGACAAAAGATGGAATCATAATAATATCTCTCTGACCCCTTTGTTTAATCATAGCCAGCTTTGATCGATGAATAAGAAAATGCTACTAACAAAGGTACATTCATCTGAAACAAATTAACAACAAGTAAAGCAAACGATCGAGATCAAAAGAAAAAAAAAGGACGACGAAGACAACGACGACGACGACGATGAAGAAGAAGAAGAAGAAGAAGAAGAAGAAGAAGAAGAAGAAGAAGAAGAAGAAGAAGAAGAAGAAGAAGAAGAAGAAGAAGAAGAAGAAGAAGAAGAAGAAGAAGAAGAAGAAGAAGAAGAAGAAGAAGAAGAAGAGCTGCAAAACAAAGCAATGAAGAAAACATAACAACTACAGAGAAAGAAGGAATAGCATGTACATCAAGGATTAATTAAACCGAAAACAACCAAGTAGCTAGATTTAAAATAAAATAACAAAGTAAAGGCAGATAGAGCAATGATAACAACAAACTGTATAGAGAAGCAGAGTTTTGTTTGAGCATCTAGCGCAACTTTTAAAAATTCTAACATAAAAGTTTACCTTGTTCCATGATGAATGCCTTTTCTCCTCTATCTGCTTCTCCTCAAATCTAAGAATCTCCCTTTTGCTCAAGGTCTTTCTGTTATCTTTTCCTTTAATCTACTGTCTCCCGTCTAGAAGCTAGCTCTTAAATATAAGGTAGGGAAAAGAAAGCAAAAGCACCTCCACACGCCTATTTCTGTCTCAATCTCTCTGTCTATCTCTTTCTCTCTCTCTCTCTCTCTCTTTCTTTGTTCTCCTCGCCTTCCTTGAATTTTCCTTCGTTTTGTTCTTCCCTTCATTTTCATTTTCTTCTGACTTCACCTCTTTCACCCCCCAAACACCCTATTTCTCCTTACTTGTGCCATTTCTTTCGGTCTCAATTTCAGCACTTTCATTTTTATGCTAAATGATCTATCTTGTTTGTTTTTTATCCTGCACTTTAATAATTTTCCGCCCCTCCCCTCCCCCCTTTTTTCCCCGCCTTTCTCTCTCTCTCTCTCTCTCTCTCTCTCTCTCTCTCTCTCTCTCTCTCTCTCTCTCTCTCTCTCTCTCATGTTTGAAGAAATTCTTATCTTGATCACCCCTTTCCTAAGACTTCACACCGCTTTGAATGATCCATAGATTGCTTTCCTCAGACTTTATACAGCTTCCTTGCGTTTTATTCTATTTGTATTCCTCCCAACAAGTTCTATCGCGATATTGACGCGAGAGCTCATTGCAAACTTAAGGTTTTTTATCAATTACGTGAACTTTACTGTGTTAAAATACTTAAACCAGTTCTAAATATTACCCCATATCAGTCCTTTCTGCAGTACTCTTCTCCTTTCTATTTTTCTCTCTAAATCTAGTATACTTCTATCTCCCTCTCACCACCCCATCCCGCTTCAAATGATCTTTCTCGCTCGACCCTTCTTCAAATTCCTTTACTCTCTAATGAACTTATCATTTCTTAATATCTTCACGGATTTTTATGCTTCAAATTGTTCTTTTCTCCAATTTCCTTTTGTCCCAACAATTTAGAAATTGTTCTATCCTTTCATAAATCAAATGCAACCTGTCTCATCTCAATATTGTTTTCTCTCTTTATCTGTAGTGATATCCATATTTTTTTTTTAATTTCAAAACTTAAACAGATGTAGAATCTTTACATCATTCTATACTACGCATTTCACATTTTCATCTCTTAAAATTATCTGCGGGTCGATGGCACCTTGAGCTCTTTAATAACTACAAAATTCCATTAATTTCCTCGTAACTCGACAGGGTTACGATAGAGGATTAAATTTCTCGGTCACAATTTTCAAAGAAGAGTTTAAATTCAGAGATGATAGAAAATACTTACTATTTCCACTTTGCTAGCGTTGTAGTGCCAGGCAAATATCAA
The DNA here is from genome assembly GCA_033675545.1 of Elysia crispata. Classification (NCBI taxonomy): domain Eukaryota; kingdom Metazoa; phylum Mollusca; class Gastropoda; family Plakobranchidae; genus Elysia; species Elysia crispata. The sequence goes on along the minus strand of JAWDGP010004619.1, from coordinate 186,077 downwards.
AATCTGAAAAAAAATCAAAAGTATACCGTATATTTTTTATCATTATAATAAACACAGAAAACCATCGTTAAATTAACATTTTAGAGCAATAACTGTTGTAGAAAACCTTCAGCTGAGATCAATCTACTAACCTTATATACATTAGAATACAAAGACAAAAGCAATATAGTTTGCTGCGGAATGATAATAGAACCGTGTTTTCTGAGCCACGGACTGACAGATCCTCGTCCAAAATCGGGACCAAATGTGCTTTACAACGCTAAGCACTTTTATTTTCTATTACTATAGAGATAGGAAATATGTAAAATTGGAGAAAAAAGAAGAGAGAGATAGAGAGAAAGAAGACTGAAACAGAAATACACAGACAAAGAGGGCCACAGTGAAAAACATTGAGCAATTCAAAGAAGGAAAGAATAAAAGTGAGGAAGAGACATACTGATCTATAGTCACAGACGGAGAAAAAAAATGAGAGGTGCATAATGGCAGACTCCGATAGATTTTCTGGATAAGACAGTGTGAAAGTGAGAAAGAGAGAGACAAGAGTCCAAGATTGAGAGAGAGAGAGAGAGAGAGAGAGAGAGAAAAAGAGAGAGATAGATAGATAGATAAATAGAGAGAGAGAGAGAGAGAGAGAGAGAGAGAGAGAGAGAGAGAGAGATAGATAGATAGATAAATAGAGAGAGAGAGAGAAAGAGAGAGAGAGAGAGAGAGAGAGAGAGAGAGAGAGAGAGAGAGAGAGAGAGAGAGAGAGAGAGAGAGAGAGAGAGAGAGAGAGAGAGAGAGAGAGAGAGAAAGCAAAATCTCACTAAGCATGCAACTTCTATGCTTATCTGATCCAACTCTACCTCTGTCGTCTGCTGGCATCTGGTTCAGCTTTATCAGTGTCATCAAAGTCACCATCAATCACCGTGTTTATAGACACTAGGGTAAACCTCCAAATGCCTTGCTAGTTATACTCTAGGACCAAAATAATGTTTCTAGTTAATGCATACATTATGCAAATGAATTATCGCAGATGTCTTTGCTACACAAGCACAACCTTGTGATATCCATACATTGGCTGTTGGATCAGAAACCGACCAGTTGGTACACGTCATAAAGACCAGGGATTAATCAAACTGCATGCGCCGGGAGACCATCATTATCTATCGTTCCCCAGGCTGACTCAAACTGACTGCTTAACTTCATTTCAGACATGATCCTGATCAAGGGAGATCAGCTCTACCTATGAGAGTGGTAATTGTCTCAGGACAATGTCCAGTACCACTGGATCAAGTCCAAAGGGCGTTGACCTCACCCAAATCCTGCCAACACTCTGATCGCCATAAATACTCGGCACAGACAGGGTTTCCCAATCATGCGTGCGGGACCAGATTGAAGTACTCTCCGACAATTAAATGTCAATAACCCATTATAGATAGGTACCTTATCGTTACGATCCCATGACAGCATATTAAAAGCAAATCAGACCACAGAATTAAGACAAACTTAAGAGGAGCATTACAAAATAAGCACAGTTTATACGTACGTCTCGCACACATGACTGAACAAGTATTTTTTCGCCTTGATTTCGTTTCATGCTCAGCTAATAGGCTGGATGTACCCTAGTTGGTTATCGTTTTAAGTAAAAGTTTAAAAAGCTTATCTTTGTTGAGACTTATTTCGAATTAGCAAAAGAAAACAACAAACGAAACAACAATAACCACGTCCAACCCCAACACCCCCCCCCCCCAAACTCCCAACCTCATCTTGTAAATACCCAACACTTCAGGGCCGAGTCTCCACTGAAACAGAAACAAACTGACCCCAAAACAAATCGTTTTTACAAAAATCTGGAGCTGAAATACGACATCTACTCCTACTTTTACCAAAGCAATCATATAGAACTCTGTCAGAGCGTGTCCATCAAACGATGTAACTGCAGCTGTTATTCTGGACGTGGTTGGATTACGGTTTTCAGCATTTTTGACAGATCGTTTTGTTGACTAATCAACCACAAGTTTGTCATCGGTAAATAATAAAGTCCTAATTTTGCTTTAATTAAAAAAAATTATAATTCTCGTGATTGGGCGATGTTGCCTTTCTGAAGTTAGTACATTTTCCTATAAAAAGCTTTCGCAAAATTCAAACAGATCAAAGGTGGTTTACTCCATTTTAGGAACATTTTTCAAAAAAGTTCACAGCATTTTTAGAAAAGTCAAGAAACGAATGGTTGGACTCGTCGTATGTTTGTCTAGCTTTAACTTTAGCATGTATCCAATGTTTTAGATGTCTTCATTTAAATTTACTTCTTATTTTTAATCACAACCATAACAACGCTAGCCTTTTGTTTTTGTTGGAGCAAACCAAAATTCCATTTTTTAAATCAGAGCTTCAAGATTTGTTTCAAAGGATGCAATATATATCAGTGAGGGTCTTGCACAGACAAAAAGATTTAGGCCAACTGCCCAGTCAGTTCGTTTCTGGAAAGCCAGTCCCTTGGTGGACACACGTAACAAAAAACAACAAAAAAAAAAAAAAGATCCGACTCAAAAAAAATTTAGCGTCGGTTTGAGTCGTTTCGTTTCCGTTTTAGTGGACACGCGCTCTATTTCGTCTCCTTTCAAGTGTCTGCTTCACCGGAGGATAAATAATTTTTTTTAGAACAACCTGAATCTACTTTTGTTCAGTTAGTTAACATGGAGAAAGCTTTCGAATTCAAGTGTTAATTCGCTGGTGTATGTGTGTGTTCTGACAGAAATGTACGACCTCCTAAATGTAGTAAATAAATTATTCTTTTGCTCCAGATGCCTTTTCTAGGTTCTTTCAGAAAACGTCCATTCTACTCACACACCATGTCATTCTTCTTATTGCAATTTTTCCTACCTCTCTCTCACTCTCTCTCTCTCTCTCTCACCCTCTCCTCTCTAAAAAAAATAAAAAAAAACAAAATCTATGAGCGAAAAACAAGATCGTTAACCAAACCCGTTCCAACTCCAAAGGAGTATTAAAATCTTTATTAAGGTCATAAACTTCGACTGAAGCAGTCTAGAAAGAGCAGCTATTACTTTGCGGCCAGTTTCTTTGATTCATAAAATGTCTTCGAGCTTTCTTTTGTAACTTAAATTCATATTTTAAAATTCGTTTATCATCATAGTTAGATTTTGAATTTTTTTGCATGTAATTCTAATCTTTTCAATCTGTTAAAATACGAAATACACACATACATCCCAATCTCTTGTACCTCAAATATATATTATGTATAATTATTGGTTTAGGACACTTCACTGTTTGAGTTAGGTTACTTAAAATTCTAGAAGCGCCCGGCAATCTGTTTTAAGGCCATGATGTATTCTGAGAAAAAAAAGTGTTAAATTGTTAAAAGGTTTAAAAAACTGATAAAATAGTGTTTCTTTACTGCACACAGGTGTTCTAAAGACATTAGAGTCAAATAAAACTAAAACTAAAGGCCAATATTAATTTGAGGGATTTTGTATGTTTTTCCTACCAACGATTTGTTCCCCAACAAAAATATTTCACGTGCTTAACAAGAAGTTAACTCAAATTCGATCTATTTTGCATGCTCTGTTTTAAAAATGAAGAAGAAAGTTACGAATTATGTGTTTAAACTATGTATTTCCTTACTGTAACTGGTCCAGTTTCATGCCTATTCCAATTAGTTTCATTGTGTACTAATGAATTTTCACAATTTCTAAACCATTATGGACGAACGAGTGATAATTGAGCGAATGGATGGCACGCCGATTTCAAGGCGCTTCACAGAGCTCAAACTGTGAAGTTAGCGAAGAGGTATGAGGACTACCAGTTCTCCCTAAAATTGTGAACGAGAATAATTTTATCTTGACCTACCTGAGACTTGGAGCGTCACAACTTCACAGTTTTCCTTTCTTTTGCGCATTGGGACAAACCTACTTCATGATTTCGTCTCTGGCGTGTGAGGTGGTTGGGGTGACTGCTGTATTCAGATCCGTATACGCGTACCAACTTAATGCTTCAGTAAAATTACAAGTAATGTTCTACGTTACATTTAAACTAATGTATCAAACTATAGTGCCTGCATTGAAGGACTTATAGGAAATACTCAGATATCCTCAAATTTAGGTCCGCAAAATACAAAAAGAAAGAAAACAACCCCAAAAAACAAACTGATATAAAACGTTCAAACGGGGAAATCATTATTAAACGAATTAGATCAATGAACACGTTTAAATTAGGTTTGACTATTCTACAAAACTGAGAAAATAATTTCCTTCCCTTTACAATTTAGATTATGAATATCTGAATCGCACTGCAACTGTGTTTGTCTCTCTTAATGGTCTCATATTAATTTTTCAGCTCGGCGATCACACTGAGATAATTATGCAACTGAAATACTAAGTCTCGAATGCCATGAAATAATGAAAATAAAAAAAAATAATACATCGTAATAATTGTTCAGAGAGAATCATTCAAATGTGGGATTTTTATATCTTAAAGAATCCACTTTTCAAGAAGTGAGGGGAACTTTGCTTGAAACTTGAAAGTGAAAGCTGCCACAAAGTTGGTATAAGTACTGGTTCTTGGTAAACACGGGCTGGCCATGGCGTATTCATGTTGTGTTTGAAATACTCAATTTGTTCCGTAACACAACCTGCTGCTCATATTTTGGATGCCTGTTTCAACCAATTGCTCTGTTTTATTTTTGCACCTCTTTAATTCCATCGCATTAAATTTTACGACTTCCACAAAACTAACTTTTTTTCCCTCAAAAGATGCTTCTGGCCCGATAATGTATAACTTACAAGTCCTCCGATTTAGCCACCTTTCCCTTCGGTTATCGATAAAGTTGGGGGACAAAAGAACTCCAATGGTCACCAGCCTAAGATCCAAAGTGTTCGTTGGTGCATTTCTGAAAAAAAGTTGTCTTATGTCTTGAGCTTTCCTTTGAAAGCAATTTTCTTACAAAAACAGTGAGAAAAGTTTGGAAAAGAAAAGAAAAAAGAGAATCCTCTAACAGATTGTTTCCGTCGAAAACATTAAAAAAGAGATCCTCAAACCGACAGCTGTGATAAATTTTTGGTAGGGCAATATTCACATATCTTGCGTTCGACACAAGATAAATTGAGATAATTAATTCCATAACCCAGATTTGTGTCTATATGCATGTTAAATCACATTTTTAGGTACCAAAACAAATCTCAAGATAGAAAAGCCATTTAACTGCAAATTTTACAATTTTGATCCATACTGCGACTCTAATAGGGCAAAGCATGGCAATACCAGCACAAGAAAAAGAGATATGGCACAGGTAAAGTTAGAGAATTTTATTATAATTTCTATAAGGAATAAAATAAACAACTTAAAATGTAGATATGAAAAAGAGTGATTAGAATTGTGTAACGTTCATGTTCTCAAGCATTCCGAGGACTAAAGAACCTAAAGAAATTTCCAATATTATTAACTTTTTTTCTTGAGGCTGCAGCATCTGCTCTTTACGAGATGGAATTAGAGGCTTCGAGTTCATTTTATGTATTGCGACTTTCTTAAAAGCTTCATGTTTCTTTCCTGCAGTGTCTTAAAACCCGAGAGTAGATTAGGATTTTTGGTACATCCTCGACTTCCTTTATAAGCCCATTTATCAGATGGACATATTTCCAAGTTTATATTAAAATTAATGATTAAAGCTTTCTTAAAATCTATTTTTTTAAGAATTGTATATCCCGGAATGGCAGTATAATGTACAATTGTTTAGAAAACCAAATAATTTATACCACTTGACATTGCTGTGCTGCCAATAATATTGTAAGTGAATAGAGGGACTATGGGCCTCCTTTTCAAATTAGGTGAGAAAAATATAAAACGATTCGACGTAAATGTACCCTAAAACCTAATGTCTTAACTGTTATAAATCTATATTTCTGCCTAACTTTTGAATGCTTGATGCCCGCAACAATGATCTTGAAAGCCATACAAAAGTAGAGAAACATAACATTTATGTCGTAAGGTTAGATTTGGCAAATACAAACGGATTGATTCAATAATACAGCCAACACACAGGATGTGTGATGTTTCTGGAAACATGCAAACCAAGCTGATGACTTCAGCAACGGTTTCGGGAAGACGTCCCTAACTAGCAGCCTCACAGCTGACTGAATCAACTTGGAAGTCGGAATTGCCAGACATTCCCAATATTGATCGTAGGTCGATGAAAGTCATATTGAAAGCAACATACTGAAACACATGTCCAGCAAAGCTTGGCGGCGGGTGCTTCATGCTCTCTTTGAAAGCATTAGACAATACCATTTTAATCTGCTCTAATGCAGACCAAACACAACGAATGCTAGGGCACCGTGACGTTTTGATAGCTCGATGCAGAGTTAAAATTGAACCTAAGAAATCCCGTTGCCTGTCATTGAGAAAATGCAAAATAGATTGGACAGCAATAGTCTTAATACCCAACTTGTAAGTACTAACGGTCTTCCAAGAGGCAATAATGAGCCTTAGAAGACGGTTCTACGCCTCATTGAATGAGATTATGAGAAGACCAGAAACAGAGCTCGCCACCAAAGATCTGAATGCCATTGGAAAAGAAGGAATGCAGTGAAAATACAAAGAGAGGTGCCTCCAAATCTTAAGCTTCTCTGACCACTCCTAATAAAAGATTTCTGCTCATCCATAGAGCAATAGAGGTCAAGATCAACAAATTTAGATGAAAATGATAAGAAATTTCTTCCTGGTTTCATACATGAGTAATTTTGCTGAGAAAAGCTAAAAAGCCATTGAAATCTATCAAAGATGAATATAAATGCAGCAAAAATAGACTGCTCAGAATGCTGGAAGACTCAAACAGTCCGATGGTAGAAACAGCTCAACCAACAATTCAAGCCGGAATAAATTGGAGAGCTGTCCGAGCTGTAGAATAGGCCAAAAATGTCTCAAAAGGAAAAAAGGCCGTCGGCCAAACACAGACAAAACAATTGTCATAATCCATCACAAAGTAGTGATCGAAATCAGAAGCCAAAAAAGAAAATAAGACATAACCATTGATGAGATACGGCAAGATGAAAATACAAACAGGATTCAGAAGGTAGTTCAGCCGCCTCAGCAAGGACAATGGACCATTTATTATTGGGATACTGCACTTCAGAGATCCTAGACATGAAATGACATCTGGCTTAGGGAATGGTTAGAGATATGCTTCATCATCGTCATATGATCTCCTACCCTGCAATGCTCACTTCGAGCGGTCAGGAAAAAGACAAACCTTCATGCTTACTCTATCAAAGCCAACAGAATTCAAAGAATACCCTGAGCTCTAGCAACAGAGCTTTCTCGTAAGGACGAAATACCAGCCTGCTTCGGTGATTAATCCAACAAGAGGATATCCAAATGCTACCAGGAGAACGAAAATAAAAAAAAAAGATCAGCTGCTGGGATCCATTATATTTTGACATATTAGATCATTATCGTTGAAATGATCGAAAACAAAACGAAAGACATTCCTTTCTCAAAAGACAAAAAAAAAAAAAAAATAACTAGAACTGATACAAGAGCTAGAAATAGCTATCAGCCGAGATGATGCCAGTTGACACTAGCGCCATAGGATTTGGGGCGTCGAAAGGCTATTATCTCATGGGCTAACTTTCCATTTGTGGCAACAAAAGGACAAAAGCTCTAAAATAACTTGCTGAAACATTAAAAATAAAACAGTTCCCAATAGATTGGTATCCGGAATTATGCCCGATTGCTTCTAAAGGAACAAAATTGTCCTGACCATTTGAGGCGCAGATGGCTAACATAACAAGAGCACGGGTTGGAATCCATATAACATGCGTTCGAATCCGAAGCGTTGCAGGCTCTGCGGCTCGCGGAATGTCATGAATTTCGGACTTTTAAAAAGGAGAGAGGGTCTTTTCTGATGACTCTCGGTTGCCCAGCTCTTACAGGAAAGTTCACTACTTTTTGCAAACTGAGAACAAAGCGACTAATTTGATGAGAAGTTAAAAGACCCGCGCATAAAAATCTGACGTTCTAAAAATAAAGTTTATTGATTAGAAGAGTCAAAACATCTTAAAGGTCCTAAACTTAGCCTAGGTAACTGCATAGGATCAAGTTCAGATTACACATAAAGCTCTTTTAAATAATGACACCCATGATGAATGAGTTCTGGATATTTTCAATTCAGTTCGGCCGACGAAGGATTGTTTGATATCAGAAAACCTTGAGATCACATTGTTGTGGACGAAGTATGTCCAAGAAACAAACAAACTTAACAAAAAATAGACGGCAGGCCGAAAACCATTTTAGAAACGCATTTTGACTGTTCCTTTGAACTGAAATATACTCCTGCTGCTTTCCTAAGATCATTTAGTAAAATAATTAAGGATCAAACAAATTTTTTTTCGAATCTTTGCCTTTCATGTATTTAGACCTCTAGAATTCCTTGATTTTAACCCTCTGCGATGACTTTGAAGACCAGCGGTCGATACGACTAGGTTTTAAGCGGCTGCACAGTTCAATCGACCTGTTACATTACTGATGTAGTCCATCCTCATATATAATTATACAGTAATCGAAACGGCAATAAAGCTTGTTTAGGCTTTTGACATACTCAAATTATCCAGAAAAAAATAAAAATCTACTTTTAGTTCCTGGATTCTTTCAGCTTTTATGATTATCTTCACATGCGATGATACAACATTCTGTATTTTGAGCTGTTCAAAAAGTATTTTTGGGGGAAGTTTGTTTTAGCATTTATTTCTCTTAGTCTTCAAAAAGTAAAATCCGAATTTTGAAAACGGAAAATAAGTTATCCAAATCCTTATCTTCAGAAACTAGGTTTTTTTTCTTTTATCAGTATTCTCTTTATTTAAAAATCCGTTCTTTTTCTATAATTAAGTAACCTCAAAAGATATCCAAAAAACATTAACAGATTTCTGTAATTTTGTGTTTTGGCTGATTGTCTCTGTCGTTTGATGGATGTCATCGAGCAAGCCTCACCTTAAGTCTTGTTATAGTAGTATCCAGTCAGTATCAGAATGGATCAGTTAAAATCTCATAAAAAGCCGTCAGCGAGAAGGATCTCTTCGAGATAAAGGGCAAACCAGTACAAAACAAGCGAGAACTTATCTTCATAATCATGAAGGTGTTGAAAGATTTGAGACCACTTTTTTGTGTTGACTATTATACTGATGACATTAATCAACGAAGAGAAATTAATTCTTGAGTCAGTACAGACATTTTACATTCTTTATTCTATTTGGCTTCAAATAAAGACTGGGAGTAATCCGTCATTAGTGACGTTTCTATAACGACTCCAAGCCTAATATGTCTCACAAAACACCTACACAATAATAATTATACAGCATGCATAATGAATAATCCACGGTGGCATTCTGTCTCTATCTGTTTCTTGCCTACTTGCACCTCAACCTCTTTTTTCTTACATTAACTCTAACGGTGGATGCACCTGATTATGTCACATTCACTTCTAGTTGCTTTCCTGCAAATTGAATACTCCCAGTTCAATAAGCGAGCATAAGCTGGCCTCATAGAGGTCCAGCCACCTCAGCACTGTCTAGGCGGAATGTTATTAGTTTGACACAAAGTCCCTCATGATTTCAGGCTAAGTTCGGCCCGGAAGAGACAGGAACGGAGCAGATGTTCTGCGTCTATTTAAATAAAAAACAGCTTTCCTCAATAGATCACTATACTAGGTGCTTTCTGGGCACAAACTTCATTATTGGTTTATTTTGTTCGATTGCCTGATTTTTTTTTCTAAAACATATGTCGGCCAGTTAAGTAACTCCTCGTAAAAATTTATTTATTTTTTTTTAATGAAATCCCTGAGCAGTCGTGTTCTCTACAATATAAAGAAACGAAAGAGAAATCTTGATTGGATGTTGAAATATGTAGAAAAATAAAATGAACAAAGAACCTAAGATATCATTAGCCTGAGGCAAAACCTGGTCTTAATCAGTTAAAAATTTTGGTTGAATATGCCCCTATCTTTACAATCTTGGATCTGCTTCGACGTTGCTGAATAAGTCAAACTTTCTTCATTAATTTCCTGACATAAATACATTTCATATTGTGAATATTTCATTTAATCATTTTTCATAAAACCCTCAGTGGTAGTGTTCTCTTTTCTGTGTTACAGTTACAAATATAAAGTAAAATAAAATAAATTTACTTCTTTCCACATCCATTTAGAAAAAAAAAATGAAAAAAAGAAAAGAAAAGCATCATCACAAAATTTCGTATTAAAACCTAAAATTAAGAATGGTTTTGACTTGCATAAGTTTTGACTCCAGATTATTAAAGACACATTGTATTGAGTGGAACAAACAACCCGCTCCAGCTGAAAGCAAAAGCAAAAAACCCTGCCTAAGCAAAACGTTCTTTTGCCTTTTATTCTGGTTATGACAGGATCAAGCTTATGAGGTCACGAAAGATTGAACAAAAGGTACGGGAGAATCGCATCGTCCTGTCTCAGACGATCTTCAAGCAATGGCTACTCGTCAAAACTAGACCCCTGATATCGCATTATTTTGCATTTCGATCCTCTGCTGTCAAAAAAAACTTGAATAATAATTTTTAGGAAAAAAATTATTTAATAATGACACCAATCTTAACTTGCTTTCTTAAAGCCTGAATAAATGATCTTTGCAGATCAAAATTTTGTTTAAGTAATTTTGAAGTATATTTCATTATTGTTTCGACAAGGAAGAAAAAGATTTGAGGACTTAAAACAAGTTAAAGTAAACTAAAAACCAGAAGAATTCACATCCCAATCATCGTCCAAAGACATTTTATTTAACAAATATTCATTTATATGATATTCATTTGGTTATTAGATTAATCTTTTAAAACACGTTTCGAAAAAGAAGACTGACTTTTCGTCGTATTTTATACCGAGCAAAATGAAGTTAAAGAGACTAAAGCAGTATATTTTACATAATATATAATACTCCCCCCGCCTTTTCTTGTCTTTTTTCATTAATCACTTTTTTCCCATTCAGTCAATGTTAATCTGAGACTTGGTGAGTGTACAGTATACGGCTAGATATAGATCTAAATCGACGTAAAGCGTATATTTCGGGCAGTGACTTATTGAGCTGTATACTCTGGCAGCAAATTTGCAGTATTAAACCTAATCTATAACAATGAGGTCTTAACGCAAAGAAAGAGAATTTAGCAATGACACTAACTAGGCTTTAACCCGAGTTACTCTCCAAACAACGTCTAGCTATCCGGAACTTTAATACGGATAATGCTGAACAGTTATCTCTAGGTTTCTAGATATCATTTTTATTCAGCATCTCTGCCTGTATTTTAGGCCTGAATAATAATCCTTCTTTGTGCACTATTTTTTTAGTTTAAATCATCTCTCTTTTTCATAACATTTATATTACACTACACTGACATTATTCGCTGCGTTGCCCATTCTCAGGACCTGCCATGTGCGTTTCCTTTCATGACATGATTAGCCATTTTACAATTATCATCAGAAAAATGGGCATGACACAAATACATTGTAAATATCTGATCACAGCTCTTCTTCTTTCCAACATTGACATTTAGATGTGAAGGCAATTATGGAAGGGACCAGAGAAACAACTTAACTTTTGCCTCATTTGTCTCTAGCTTCGTGGTATGTCTAGGTCGTACGTGTCTGAGGATAATGTCGAGGATCATCGAGCCTATCATCTCTTAATTCAAGATCCACAATGCGGTACATATTAAAAACGCACGGATTACAAAGATGAAATATTGAGAGAGGAAACGCATAATGATTTTGTCGATGCCTAAACTGTTTGCAGGAAAAATAAATGGACTAAAATAGAGCGCTATGCATATGAGGAGCGATAAATATTTAGCTAGATCAACATGTTGATGAGTGGATGGAAAAATAAAGAAATAAACATGTAGCGAAACAGAAAAAAAGGACCAAAAATATATATGAAGAAAGAAAACCTCTTTAGAAAGATAAATACAATAGAACAAATAGATAGATCGATATATACATACATACATACATAGACACACACACACATATATATATATATATATATATATTTATATACATATGTATAGATACATATATCGGCAGAAATCAGGAGTACAAAACATTGCCCAGACAAAAACTGAAGCGAACACTACACAGATTCTATAATAGAAGTACTCTCAATCCTGTTGTTTATCAGTTAATTAATTGTCCATCTTTGATCACTCCCTATGATGACAATCTATTGCCTCGGTAAATATTGTCTTGTGAAGAGAAATAAAGATAAAATAGAGCCAATTGTCAATTAAGAAAACACTAATAAAATTAACTAGGCTATATATCTATACAAATTTAGAAGACATTTTTAAAAAGGAAAAAAAAATTAAACTACAGTCGTTATGTTTCATTTTGAAAAAAAAATTAAACTACAGTCGTTATATTTAATTTTGATTGTTCAATCATGCAAAAACCTATCAGTGAAATCACAACTGGTCGAAGATTTCAGACAATTGAAGAATACTACTACATTGGCATCAGCTTTCCATGAATCATGTTTCAAATAAGAGTAGAGCTTATTCCAGGATACCTAACTCACTTAAGGCTTTGGAAGTCATGTGAAATATCTATCAATAAGAATAACAGCTAGGTTTTGAGTAGATCTGATACAAAATATCGGAAATATTGTTTTTATAGAGTACTAGTTCCGTAAAAAAAAAAACCCATCGAAATCCTGCTTTATTCGCCCCATCTTTGAGGAAAATTACTCCCAAAATATTCCACCACGAAACAAGGACATTATTGGAACATAAAATAACTAGATCTAGACGAAGCCAGCTTCTAGTGGAAGATGATTCTCCTTCAGCTTTAGCTAGCGCGATACCAGTTTCCAGCAACCAGGATCCGAAAAGCTGACTTTAAGAGGAGCCTTGCACGCAACTATATTTTTCATAGATTCAATCTCAAGTTTGTCAAGATCGAGAAAATGTAAAGATGGAAACGCTGAATTTTTTTTTCTTATAAAATATATTTTTAAATACTTTTTGCTTGGTCGGATCATCTCCCCCCCCCGAAAAAAAAGTAATACTAAAAGATGTCAAACATAAGTTGGATATTCCTTGACTTGTAACTTTCAAGACTCAAAATCTTACACACTTATTTGTAATTACTACATTTGTTTTTCCAGCGGTTGAAGTAGCAATTTTGCCCTAAGTCATATATGTGTGTATGTATGAAAGTATGGATGTACATTATGGATCTCATCAGTCTGTCGACTTATAAATCAATCCTGCCTTCCATTCATCCATCTAATTCTAATCCATTCAATTATCTATCTCAATATCTAAGAGCTATAGCAATTCCTGAGGAGCTTTGGAAATCTTAAAGAAAATTATTTCAATAAAATCTTAGCTTCTTATAATAATGTTTTATCAAAAGAAGTAATGGAAGTATCCATTTCTAAAAAGAAAAGCTTATTTTAAGCATACATCCGATGTTGGTGTTGTAAAAATATATTGAATTTGTGACCACATTTACATAACTTTCAAAGAGTTTGCTTGCTTTTAGCCAAAGTCATTACTTTACAGTTTTGTTTACTTTCCCTTCTTCTTCTCTGTCTCCATCCTCGCCTATTCCATTTACTCTCTCCGCATCTCTTTTAAATTCATCTCTCTGCATTTGAAATTTCAAATTATTTCTTCTTCTTCTTCTTCTTCTTCTTCTTCTTCTTCTTCTTCTTCTTCTTCTTCTTCTTCTTCTTCTTCTTCTTCTTCTTCTTCTTCTTCTTCTTCTTCTTCTTCTCTTCCTCCTCGTCCTCCTTCTTCTTCTTCTTCTTCTTCTTCTTCTTCTTCTTCTTCTTCTTCTTCTTCTTCTTCTTCTTCTTCTTCTTCTTCTTCTTCTTCTTCTTCTTCTTCTTCTTCTTCTTCTTCTTCTTCTTCTTCTTCTTCTTCTTCTTCTTCTTCTTCTTCTTCTTCTTCTTCTTCTTCTTCTTCTTCTTCTTCTTCTTCTTCTTCTTCTTCTTCTTCTTCTTCTTCTTCTTCTTCTTCTTCTTCTTCTTCTTCTTCTTCTTCTTCTTCTTCTTCTTCTTCTTCTTCTTCTTCTTCTTCATCTTCTTCTTCTTCTCGTCCTCGTCCTCGTCCTCTTCCTTCTTCTTCCTCTTCTTCTTCTTCTTCTTCTTCTTCTTCTTCTTCTTCTTCTTCTTCTTCTTCTTCTTCTTCTCTTCCTCTTCGTCCTCCTCCTCTTCCTTCTTCTTCTTCTTCTTCTTCTTCTTCTTCTTCTTCTTCTTCTTCTTCTTCTTCTTCTTCTTCTTCTTCTTCTTCTTCTTCTTCTTCTTCGTCCTCCTCCTCTTCCTTCTTCTTCTTCTTCTTCTTCTTCTTCTTCCTCCTCCCCCTTCTCCTCCTCCTCCTCTTCTTCTTCTTTCAACTTTTTTTTTATTTACTTGTTATCGACATATATTGCAATTTTTCTTCTTTGATCTCTTGTTTTTCTTCATCTCTTTATCATTTACACGTCTCCCCGTCTTTTTCTTTAACTTTCTTCTTTGATAAATGTATCAGCAAAGAACTTGACTGATGAAGGACTTCCACCTCATTTTCATTTCCATTTACTAATCCCTATGTAACTTTCTTCCTGATGTGGTCGCCTCTTTCCTCATTCAAGCGGTCTGCAAGTTCTTCACTCTGATAAAAAAAAGTGCAAGCGATAGAGATACGTGACCCAAATCTTCCAACAGCGCCCATAACTCTCCAGAAAGGGCTATTTATGTCACTGCCTCTTGCCACAAAGATTGCTGAAAAATGCTAGCAACGTGAGTAGTCTGTGATCACCCGCAATGTAAAGTGTCCACACTCACACAGAGAGGTTTTTTTTGTGACCAGGAATAGTGTTCGGGACCACTGGCTAAATTTATAGTTTTGTTTTGTTCTGAAAGGGAGAGAAGTCTGCAAAAAGGGAAGGCACTGTGATTGTGACGTTGAAAATGATGCCAGTCAATATAATTCGGACCAATAATTTGACTAGAGGTTAACATTTTTACCGTAGCTTGTTCAATTCACCCCCTTTCTCGCTCTCTCACTCTGTGTGTGTGTCTCTCTCTCTTTCTCCCCTTTTCTCTCTTCCTCACCCTGTCTTCTTCAACTTATCCTCGTTTCGTGTCTATTGTGCAAGCTTAAGAATGTTATAACTATGTTTCTATTTCTCCTCCTCTCATTCTTTCCTATCAAGTATGGATTATCAAATCATTCCATAATAGCAAACCTCAGTCTAATATTTACACAATTCACCATTCTCTTGATGTATCTATCTATGAACTCCTCAGAATGTATGGCATTTATTACCGACCAATGGGATTATTCAACAACCCATCGATACATAGATCTATCCCTCTACATAACTCTTCATCTATCTATCTTTTTAGTTAGCTATTTATTTATCGATCTAAATATATATTCAATTATCTATCTAAACGTATCTTCATTTATATTTCCTGTCTGCATAAGTAACTTTTCTTTGTTTTGTTTAACTTAGAGTTCGCGAACATTTTGATACAATGTTCTTTACGATACTTTTTTCAGAGTTATAAATATATTCTTAGCATTTTACCTTGTTTTGTATTGTATTTTATCTAAAAATAATTTTTAAAAATCCGTTACTTTTATATAAATATATTTTCTCTAAGATCGGGGTCTACGTAGGCAGGGCTTCAACAATATTTTCATACTGTGAAGGTAACTCAAACTTTGCCATCTTTACGTTCAAATGCTATAACGAAACCGTCCTATTTTTTTTTTAAATCACTGCGTGCAATCTTTCATTTCCTTTGTTTAACAACATCATAGTTATTCTTTCATCATACTTTCAATTCAAAGCAAAAGTCTTGCATTTTCAAACATTTCTACAGTTGATCACAAGCTTTCATTGTTTGCGCTTGTCAGTCGTTGAACCACGTGACTGTGATACAATGATGAAATGAGAGTAAACAAGGTTCAGACCAAGAATGTCAATAACCTCCAGGTCAGCCTGAAAGATATGAAGTATTTCTTTCTACAGCCCAACAAATAACCTATTGTTCCTCACTGAAGAACGCTTAACGTAAATGCATTAAGAGATTCAAACTCTATTGTTTATAATGTCTCTCAAACTTTCTAAGGTAAAGTGTATTTTGACAATAATTTGTCGAGACTATTATAACAACAACGTTTCAATTGGCAACACCTGACGACCTATAAACCAAGGGGAGAAATGAGGTTCCGCCATTACCATGGCGCCTTATATTAAATAAGTTATAGATGGAGTCTCATGTAAATTGCATTTATAAGCTGGTGTATTTTGAATTGCGGAGAAAAGGCGCTTTAGCAAAATTCCTGAACGAACTATGAAAGAGACATTTTCATCAGCTTTTATTCTTTCAGGGCTGGACTATTGTAATTCCTTATATGCAACTTATCTATTTAAAGCCTAGATATGCTTCAAAGATGCCAATATAGCACTGCTAGGTTGGTAACAAGCAAACAAAAGCGAGAATATGTAACACCTCTCCTTAAAAATCCATACTAGTAACCAGGAAAATCTTGCTTTGTTGTTATTCTTATGTTTATTATTATATCATCGTTAGTGTTATTATTCTTATTCTTTTTAATGTTATTATTGTTGTTGTTGTTGCTGTTGTTGTTTTTGTTATTATTATTATTTTTATTATTATTATTATTATTATTATTATTATTATTATTATTATTATTATTATTATTATTATTATTATTATTATTATTATTATTACAACATAAAATACGTCAACTTTCAGGCCCATATCTACAAAAATTTAATGTTAGCAATGTTTCAAAACAATCATTTATTGTAATCCCTATTTCCAAAACTAAATATCATAGACTCATACAGATTCAAATCCCTGTTTCTTGCTCTGAAAACAGCAACTACATAAGCCACTGTCATTTTATCAACAAATTACTTCTTCCAATAAAGTCTTAATACACCAGTAGCTAGGGTAAGCTGCTTAGCTGATACACTTTGATATGATACTAAGCTGAAGATAAGAAACTTTCAGATGACGCGGAAGTTTGTACATTCATTCGAGCCAGAAGCACAGAGGATATTAAATATTATTCTTTTCGTTTGCTTCATATCCACCTTAACGACATACAACTTCGATACTTCCGCGCAAAGTGTGATCTTTTACACTTGGACCGATTTTCTCTGTGCAATAATTAAAAAGAGCGCCAAAAATTCTCTCAGCTCAAGTAAGATAACTGTTATGCCATTTTTATTAAAAAAAAAAATCCAACAACAACAAAATAATAATGAAATGAAATATAATTACCTTATCCTTGATCAGAGCATTCCTGTGTTTTTAATAATTGCAGAAAAAAAAAAGAAACAATAACAACTTAGGTCTAATTGAAGACAGTTGAATAGGACGCTTAAAATAATTATTTAAAGAAAGTTAAAGAACAAACAAAAAACAAAACAAAAACAAAAACAAAACAAAAAAACCACGATGGGACAAAAATTAATAGCACGATCGGGTAGATGGCCCCAACCTCCGTACAACACCCATCGCCTGCCAAAACAAGACCAAGCACGCTAACGATAACCATAGAGCCAGCCACATCTACACCATTCTTGCTGCTAGAGTTGATTCAATCGTTAATCAATCGAAGCTCAAATATTCTCGATCTAACCACTAACCTACCAGAGCGACTCACGTGGCGAAATGATTATCCTATTTCTAATTGCATTCCTTAGAGGTCATCTCTCAGGATTTGATCCATTAATACAATTCTTTGTTCTTTCCGAATGCTATTCTATACTTTTGAAACATGAAATGGTAAAAAGAGACTTTGTGAAATGGAGTTTATAAATATCAAAGCCAATTATTTTGAAATCACAAATGCAAAAGGTTCACCTCAACTACGGCAAATGCGCTCCAAAGTTCACATTAAATCAAACTTCTATTCTCACGTAAGATCAGGCATTAAAACAAGATTTTTACAGTTTAAGATATAATGTCCCCCTCCCCCCTTTAGGAGGTTTTGTATTAGTCTCAAAAAACACTCCGTTATGATTTTAACAAAGTTAGTTTTACCCCAAAAGTAGCATACAAGATGCAAGAAAATAAATGCCCTGCCCTAATTTTATTGTACAAAAATGCATCTAGCCACAATTTCAATCAAAAGATCAGTATTGACACAACTACTAAAAAATTTATTGGAGGATCACTGCACATGTTTTCATCTGATCATTATTTCTTGGCTATCCATCAATCGGCGTAAATCAACAGGCAAGGGTACTCTCAGAGGTGCTTGGGTGCTACATAAACGTAATGACTTGGAAATCTTAATATAATAAATTTTTTAGTACACCTGTTTTGCCGATAGCACCACACGAATAAAGCAGTACTAAATGATTAATGATACTAGCCATATTAAAATTTGATATGGATTTACATTAATCGTGGTGAAGTGAGAAAGCTTAACTATGCTTACAAATATTTAGACGCCAAAGCTGTCAAATGCTTATGTTCACTTACTTGTCCAATGGCATAAGAGCTACCTTAGATTGAAAACATAATCAAAACAAAAATAAAAAGTGCGAAAGATGCTTTTTCAAAGCATCACCCCTCTATAAGTTATTATCTTTAAAAAAAAAAAATCAGAGACAACTGAAAAATCAGAACGCCGTCATGTTCGTGCAGATTTTAGCGCTATCAGCACGTCCCAGTAATGGGTTCCATGATAGTGCTTCATCTGCAAATGCTTTTCAAGTTAATCTGACGCTTTTCATAAATCAGTGATAAAATAAGTTCTCGTAAACAGAAAAAAAAGTTTGGAACGAAAATTAATTTTTTCAAGGTTTGATGATGACATGTCACTAAGCCCTGACTCAGTGGGATTTGGACCGAACGTGAAACGTCCATTTCAAAGAAACAACATTTCTGAAATCCCTTCGGATTGAGCTTCCTGTCATTGCCTGCTTTTACCGACACGCCAAGGGAACACAATTATATAAGGATTAGAAATAATGAGTTTTACGAACAAGGAACATGAACATACCTTATTCAGACAATATTAGCAACGTCTCAACAATAATAATAAAGGTCGCAGTCACAAAGAAAACTTTTTTGGAATATCAAATATATGCTCTCCTTCTCTTCTTCTTTTTTAAAATTTGTCTATCCTCAATCATGTTTACACCTCTAAATAACTATATATCTCTTGAATAATATAGAATTCCAAGATTTGTCCTTTGTCAAATGACATGAATCCTGGCAAAAATTGAGGATACGTATAATTACATAAAATGAAAAGGGTAAAAAATGAAAGCCGTGACGAGAGCTTTTTGAATATTAAACAAATTTTTCTTTTTAAAACCCAGCACGAATAGCCTTTAGGTAAACGTTATATACATTCTAATTTGCGTCGCAACATGGAAGTTCTACTGTTACGCCTTTTTATGACTGGCTATTAGGAAAGGGCGGAGGAGGAGAAACTGTAGGTGATGGTTTTTTCAAACTTTGAGGCAAAATAATTTTTTAAACGCAAAAAGATGCAAACTTGTTTAAAGGAAATAAAAAAGACTTCTTTACAGG
This sequence comes from Elysia crispata, assembly GCA_033675545.1. Lineage (NCBI taxonomy): Eukaryota > Metazoa > Mollusca > Gastropoda > Plakobranchidae > Elysia > Elysia crispata. The sequence goes on along the minus strand of JAWDGP010004619.1, from coordinate 166,494 downwards.
ACAGTTCGACTACATCTTATCACCAGATAGCATTGCACATGAAAAATATGAAATTTTATAGCACTTTCGAGCTTTCAGCAAAGCACGATATAAAAAACAAAACAAAAAAAGATGTATTAAGGTGAAAACAAGTTCTCAGAACATCATCAAAACATTGAAAAAAAAAATGAAGCCATTTTAACCATTTGCTTATGTTATCCGGACTAGAATACTAATCAAGTCAGTGTGTTTTTATGCATTTGCAATGGGGTTAGGGTACAATGTACCCAGTGCCTTTGCTAAAAGATTACAATGCATATTATATTATTGCCTCCACTAAAGATCAAATACACAGTATCCTTTAGTTCACGACCTCACCTCGACACAAAAAGATCGGTATTATTGTAACAACTCATTTTGTCCTCGTTACTGGCCGCAAGGAAATAAATTATTAGCCACTAGTATAAAAGACATAAATTTTAAGTCTGAGCAGTGCTTTCCTTACTATCGATATGGAGTCACGAAGCAAGTTCTGAGCATAACGTATAAATCGATATTATTACACTATGCAACCTCTCGCCCTTTGACAATTATTTCGCCCCGTTGTTAAGCCGATGTAACTTGTCTGTACCAAGTACAAGAGAGGAGAAAAAAAAGATAAATAGTTGTATGGCACTGTGGCACCATCTCGATTTCCAAGCCAAACCTGATAATTGTTTGTAAGATCTGTCTTACGCTTACAGTTTTAGTACATTAACAACAGCTTCGGTGAAAAGACTTCCCAACCGTGGGACATCAGAAACAAGAGAGTGCATATATGATCGTATTAAATGAATGTATATGTCGTGAAAAATTAAAAAAAACAAAAAAACAAAAAATGTAACTATCCGCTATAGCGCTAGCAAGATAATAAAAAAAAGACAATCCCATGGCGGTCCTACGCATCCATGTTCAAAACCTGAGATGAAGTTCAGTCAGGCAAGAGTGTAAATCAACACGTCACAAGTACCATAGTAGACTAAATACAATTTATCTTACGGTGAAACAAATGCTTATACAGGTAAGGACACTGTAAATGACTCAGATAAATTGGCATATTGTTATAAACTCATTCAAACAAAGAAAACTAACTATTATTTGATTTTATCATATATGAGACATTCTTTTTGTGCTTACAAAATTATGCACCGTCGCTCCCTTCCTCTATCTATCTATCTATCTATCTATCTATCTATTTATCTATCTGTGCGTCTCTCTTACTAAATTAAGAAACGGTAATGGTGGGCATGACCAATTAGAAATAAATATATAAAAGTTGTTTTTCTCTACTATAGTATGTTTTAAATGATTTATAACTTTGATTTTTGATGGCTTTGTTCTCTGCAAAGATACAGCTGTGAACTTTTTTAATTACATTTTATCTTCGTCGTCCCAATGCCTTAGGGTATATCATATTTAACAATTTTCAAATTTTGATTTTCAAAATCCATGGTAGATCTAGGCATGATTATACATTTTTATATCTAGCCCTAAATTTTCTACATTTGGAGGTAAAAAATGGACCTAGAATCGAGATCGAAAGTGGTAATGATTATCTTCATTGTGAGGATGTAGATTTAAACAGACATATGATTCCGACAGTACTGGCTGCCGGTGGTTTCCCTCCCAATTAGCCGTACATTGGTTAGTAGCTCTAGCTGATTTCTATTGTACTAAAACATAATATTCCGACTATAGTTACGATCTAAACATCAGTGAATCTAAAAGTGGCGAAAGCAATCGATTTAGTAAGTTTGTGACTTTCATGACATCCACTATGATCTTTGCGTGCGGATGGTAGAGTGATAGAAAAGTCAGCGAGAGAAAGAGAAAGTGAACAAAAGAGACAAATCGATGGGAAAAAAACCAATAATTGACAATGTCTAAACAGAGAGAGATAGAGACTGATAAATAGAGAGAGAGATAGATAGAGAGAGAGAGGGGAGAGAGAGAGAAAGAGAGAGAGAGAGAGAGAGAGAGAGAGAGAGAGAGAGAGAGAGAGAGAGAGAGAGAGAGAGAGAGAGAGAGAGAGAGAGAGAGAGAGAGAGAGAGAGAGAGAGAAACAGCAGTAACATATCAAACAGCCAAGTGTTCACTGAGAAAGAGGGGGGGGGGGGGGGGAGGAGGGACATAACGCTTTTTCTCTAGGCGCTAATAAAGAGAACTAAAACTTACGCGACTTTTCTAAACACAGGCTTGACGACTTCAAATGAATGATGATTTTTCCTGCTCGGAGAAATTGATGATGATAGTGATAATGATGATAACGATAACGATTATAATTATAAATAAAAAAAAATGATACACTCTGATCTGTATTCGATAAAAAAGAGGAATGTCAAAAGCGCTGTCTCATGCTATGTTCAGGATTCTGATGTTGAAGTGTGTATTGAAGACCAAACCCACCCTTTGAAGACTTTCTCACTAAGTCTATGAATGTCCTCAATCTCCACTCCTACTCTTCCGCTTCAGCCATTCTGAGTCGCTCATTTTCAACCCAAACCGCGGTTTCTTGGAAAGTTCATTAAAAAAGAAGCAGCTGAAAAGCGTTTCTTCAGACGATTTGAGTTGTTTTCTTTATAAGTTACCAGAACTTTTGAAAGAAATGTTCTATAGAATGATGGAAAATTCTACTTCATTTATTGACACACACACACACACAAAAAATGCACATAATACTAATGAGTTGTATCATTACTTTTCAAGTTTTATGAAAAAAATGAGCTATGCGTCCATAGACGACGAGTTGAAAAAAATGATGCTCGCGAAATGAGGATTGAGATTTCACAAAGAGCTACCAACCGTAGCTGTTCAAATGAGAATCTTCTTTTTTGTTAAGGAATTTTTCTCACTTGCCGCCTTTCGTGACCTGCAGTGATTTTTATTCTAACTGGAATTTGCAGTCTCAAAACATCGGCGCCAGCGAAAGGGTTTTGTAGGATCGTTGAAGAAAAATTCTAGATAAATATTAATTTGAAATTTTATAAAAGAGATCCTGATGTCAGATTTAGTTTTTTTTTCAATTTATTCTTTACATAAGCTGGACCCATAAAGATTTCCAGAGGATCCAAAAGTGGGCGAGTATCTCCTGTAAGTAGAGTTCCTTTAACTCAACAGATTCCAATGCAATTTCAAAATCTAATCGAAAGTCACGGGCTTTGTTCAACAATCTTAAGCTTAAGAATTATATTTCTCGTAAAACATCTGTTTTCTGATACATATTTTTATATAACTTTTCATCTTGATTTTCTAACTTCTAAAGAATTGATTTTAGCGTCAGTCCTTCTAACAGTTTATGAATATCAATATATAAGAAATTGCTTATTTTGCTCGATTAAAGCTGCAGAAGTCACCATGACTCCATGGGAAATTGCCTTTCCTTCATGAAAGAAAATAGCTTATATGAAATTCAAACTTGACTCTATTATCTTTCAAACAAGCCCACGGCGTCTTTTTGTTCAAGGAAACTCAATATATAAGTGTTCAGGCAAAGTCGATGGATTCTTAAAGATATGTGAAGGTCGAATAGAAGGATGAAGCTATCTGAAATTAAAAAAATAACTTAAACCATAAAAGTGAACAACACATCATTCTTGTAAAGAAGTTCGCAAACTCTGTGATTCATGCTTTTAAACTTATACAGATCATTTTAATCGAAAATCTTAATAACTGACATCTATATAGCGATAAACAATTATCGTAACTGGACCTGCCCGATTTTTATATATAAAATGAAGAGATAACTTGGTGTTTATTTGGACAAAATATCATTGGATCTAGAATAAAATTTGAATTTATTGGAATATTATATCTTAAACTCACATATTGAGAGCATCAAACTTATAATTTACACAACAAAATGATATCTTTGCTGTTGAAATACTTTAAGATAAATATCTTTTTCCCACAATTACGCGTAAGTCAATAGTTCGGATATAAATTTGTTCTCTTCGTCTTGGGTCAAAATCATTTTTCAGTCAATCAAGCATGTTAAAACGTGGTCTATCTGGGGCTAGTGTTTAAAGAAGAGTAGAAACTTAATGTTGCATCATAGCCCATGCCAAAAGCAAGAGGTTACGATCGCGAGAAATACATTTTACGTTTATTTATAGCGCCATAGATTAGGAATTTAGGTTTGTGATGAAAATACATGACTGCCATTTGCAATGAATACGCTAAAACGTAAATATGGCCTGGTATAAATTATTATCGTACTTCTCCTTTTTTGTGTCACACATTTCTTGAAAAATAAGTCCATTATTGTGACAGAAATTCAAAAAGCTTTGCAAACAGAAAAAGAGCACATTCTTCTGAATATTTTCGAGAGCCTATTCTTTACACCATTCGTCTTAGATTTGATGCCCGCAGATGAGGATAAGTATAACGCATTAACTAGTGAGCTGTACTTTGCTCTGCTTGATGAAATCAAAACGGAAGGAACCTACTTTCTTGCAGACGCGTTCTGTCAAATCAGCCAGATCTTAAAAACATCATGTCTTCTATACTGAAACGTTGATTCGGTTGTCATTGACTTGGACATCTCAAGCAGCCAGCTCGAGTATCACAACAAACTCAAAAAGTTAAAAACCTTTCATGGGCACGACCGATTAAACCGCGAAGAACCTCAATTCCACGGATTCTTCGACAACGCCACACAGTTTTATTGTTTAGTAAACAAGATTTTCACATAGCTTCAAGTTTGTTTATTCCTCATTTTTAGTTTGATTGTAAACGTTATTCACTACACGGAGTACCGGAGCAAAGCGTTATCGTAGACTATTTGTATAATAAGTTCAAAATCATTTCTATCTCATAAAGTTTTCCGATTTTATGGAAACAATCAAGTTTTAGCAAATAAGATTTATTTCACATGAGGCAATATTTTAAGAACCATGTAAAAACTTTACGTAATAAAGGCAGTAAAAAAAAGTTGGATAATTTAAAAAAAAATTCAATCTATTTATAGATCCTTTTCAATACAAAGTAGTCTGATTCCTACAAGGCAGTGCACCTCCTCTCAACATATTTTTATGGACATTAATAGCCTGATTATGAGCGTTTAAAAGGGTCTTTACTAGATTTGGGTTAGTGCAGATATAATTGGTTTTTTTAGTATATATCCACTTACTCCGCACTGCTTCACCAAGAGCATTGAAGAAGATTTCTCAAAGTAGATGGAAATCATTGAGCATTGTTTTAATAATAACACAAATAGACAAAACTTCCATATTAAAATGTTATGGAACAATAATGCTCCGGCTTTTCTTCCTGGAATGAGCGCAATTCTCAGAATTGGTGTTAACTTCATTGCTTTTGAACGGATATCGATGTAGACTCAATAGAATGTGCAGGACAGGGTCAAAAGTCGATTCATGCTCTTTGGATACGATATTTAAAACTTCTGGAAGAGAAGCTTATCTTGGTCATTTTCTTTTAATGCTATTCCCTATGATTCTTTGCCTAAAAAGACGTGAAAAAGGATAAAACAAAATTAAAATATAACTAAAAAGTATTTTCGCTAGAATTCAGATCTTCTCTGGAAAGATTAAAAAATGAACCTCTGTGAATTATGGAATTATTTTTTACAGGAATTATTTTCTTTTAATATCTGCCAAAGTAAGTACATTTTGCTGGCGATCGTTATTAAAAAGGCTCTTAAGTTATAATAAAGAAAACTGTGAATTCTTGTGCCGCTTGTCCATGTTGCAATTCTAAAACTATACCCTGTTTAAATCGGGCTTGATTTATTCCTTTTTTACACTGCAAAATTACAAAATTCAACATCTCGAATATCATATTTGCTTACCTCCTATGTTTTAGATATCAAATAAGATATAAAAAGCAATTTAAGGCCTCTAAAAGATTTTAAGAATCATTCACCACGTCACTTTTGGAGAGAGTTGCAATTTGCTCCACATTTAATGAAAATAAATTTTTTTAAAAGAAAATAGAAAAAGGTTCTTTACCAAGATATGTTCTCGATGCTTTTTTCTCCGAAAAAAAATTTCTGGAACCAGAGAAAATCTTCAGCGGATTTTTTTTATTTTATTGAGTTGCAGCTTAATAACTTATAAACCAACAAAAAATACGTCCAACAAAGACTACTAAGATTTTGTGTAGTTTTAGACAACCATGGAAAATGAAATAAATATAAACATAAGGAATAAATAATAATATAAAAGAAAACCTCAACGAAACTCAATTCCACCTTATTCAGCATACAATTTTCCAGTCTTTGAGTAGAATATTTATAACTAGGACATTACCTTTTGACAGAATCGCCCTCAACCACAGGAAACTTGATTCTTTCCTTTGCTCAGCATGCAGCAGGAGCATATTTCAAACTCATGTTGAGGCATCGACAATGGCCTGAGTACAGAGCGACAATTGGCTAATCTACTCCTATACTGACGCGAGAATTGAGAGGTATTCTGCGCGCGGGCAAATCCGCTCACATCCTCTGCGCGCGTACAACAAATAACTTAGCCGTACCCACTCTCTGCATACAGGGGAGCACAGAGAGAAAGGGAGAGGGAGGGAGGGAGAGAGGGAGAAAGAGAGAGAGAGAGAGAGAGAGAGAGAGAGAGAGAGAGAGAGAGAGAGAGAGAGAGAGAGAGAGAGAGAGAGAGAGAGAGAGTGATGTCTGCAGACAATGACCAAGTCCCATATTTCAATGAATTCTCTTTCAAACGTTTAGGCGGTCAACAGAAGAAGAAGAAGAAGAAGAAGAAGAAGAAGAAGAAGAAGAAGAAGAAGAAGAAGAAGAAGAAGAAGAAGAAGAAGAAGAAGAAGAAGAAGAAGAAGAAGAAGAAGAAGAAGAAGAAGAAGAAGAAGAAGAAGAAGAAGAAGAAGAAGGAAAAGAAGAAGAAGAAGAAGAAGAAGAAGAAGAAGAAGAAGAAGAAGAAGAAGAAGAAGAAGAAGAAGAAGAAGAAGAAGAAGAAGAAGAAGAAGAAGAAGAAGAAGAAGAAGAAAGAAAGAAAAAAAGAAAGTAAAGAAGAAGAAAAAGAAGGAAAAACCTTGAACCAGCTTAATATATTTTATATAGAGCTTTGCACACAAGAACTGATTTTTTTCTGAGATTTCTGATGGTGTATTTACCTGAAGATACACTTGCTGGGAATAGGTGCTAGGCCGACAATCCTGATTCGCAGGCAATAAAAGTACATGCTTTGCTTCCATCAATGTCGCCTTTCCTAAATACAATAAAAAGTTTGGTAATGAATTCCTATCGTGCCATTGACATGCTAAATTTTTTTTCTCTAACTTGGAACCGCTTTTGCTACTCTGATTTTGGATCATTTCTTTGGATATAAATGGACTCAAACCAAACGTTCGATTGTTCACGACCTGTGGGTATACTGTCATCAGCTCACGCCACTATCATCTATATAACATGCTATTGAGTTTGGGAATGTTTTGTTTTAGTACATTCATATTCACTTAGTTGCTTTTTCAATACTGAATTTATTTCTGTATCAGAAATATATAAACCATATGAACTTTTCACAAGTAAAAGACGATGAATCATGGATCAATAGAAATTGTGTCCAGATCGTATATTTCGATTAAAGAAATCTCGAATAGCCATAGGTACTCAATTTACTAAACGAGAGAAAGATGGAAATCCTATGAAACAGCGGAAAACAAAGAAATCTGTCCACTCATCACATCCTTTAATTTTATATGGAAATCGGCTAATTCTGTCTATTCCAAATCTATTTTAAGATCCTTTAAAACGTGTTTTAGATGACTGTGAATTTTCGTTAATATTAATTAAAGACGCGCTGCCCATAGCTGCCGATTTACTTATCTTAGATGATAATGAATATTTAGAAGTATCTATAAATAGGTTTGGATTTTACAAAATTATGAGCTTACTTTTCTTTTGTTTCAACAATAGGTAACACAGTATCTTTTTTTGCTGGCCAATTATTAGTAGGTCTGCCTTCCATGGAATTGTTTTTTTTGTTTTTTTTTTGCGTAGTCAATATCAATCTAAGGATGAATCATCATTGTCAATGGGGCTATTCTCTTTCTCTTCTCTATCTATTATCTTTTGAATTCCACCACTTGGGTAGCGTTTACAAGGCCCACAGAAGGAGTTAAAACCTGTTGTAGGCGACCGTGGAAACTCCCATTTCCAGGCTGGAAGTTTTTACGCTGCACTTGAGGACAGATATGTGACGCTTTTTCACTTTCAACAATGTTTACGTCATGAATCAAGAAGGAGAAAATGCACTGGACAACAGAATGATTTCTTGGAACAGATTACTTGCGATCGTCGGAAAGCTGTTTTCGTCTATAATTACGGCCCACAATCGCAATGATTGACCATATGATTGTCTTATTGAGAAAATTGTGAAAATTGTGAAAATTTTCCCTGTCACATTTTTTTCTAATTTGTCTTGAATTAGTGCTGTTTAATATGTACGGTAGGCTGCGAGAGAAGAAGACTTATTGTGATGACGATATTCGCGCAGTAAGCTCAGCCATTTTATTGGTAAATTGACCATAAAAGATAGAGATAATTTCAAGCCCGACAGCCATGTTCAGCAATAACAATAAAGTCTTAAGAAGTATTTTTCAGTCTCCTGACTTGTTCAAGTGAGGTCAGTCAACTCTAAAGTACATGAAGGTCTATGAACCTAGCTTTGCAGAACCTTCTCTCTCTCTGCATTAACACTGGAGAAACCATTAACTCGGAAAAAAAAATAAAATCGTTTCCAGCATGACGACGAGATGACAACTGGATAAACGTTGAGCGACAAATCACCTCAGTTCTATGATAAAAGCTCTAGTTAGAAAATGTGGAAATAACGTGATGCTGAGAAATAACAGAGAAACATGCTGGGCTTTGGACTGCTGCCTAGAGTTTCTCAAATCTCTCACAATCTTGCAAAGGAAAATTAATCTATAACGATAATTTTGATAAATAATGAGAATCGTTCTGCTTTTGGCTCTGTTGAGATAACTGTAAAGCAGTAAGCTCCTGGTCCTGAGAAAATTTCAAGAACATGCGTGTACATGACTTTTAGATTAAAAAAAATGTAAGATTTCTTGTTATTCATCATTAACCAATAAGAGTTTCTTGCTTTTCCTCATCTTTTTCTCCCAGTATGTGTGTGTATATAACACTAGCAAGGAACTCAGACGGTCTTTCTAAAAGGAAAATCGGAAAATTCCTCGTTTGCACTCGGTCTGTATTGATAGGAAACATTTCTTTTATGCATAATAGGTCAAATTTTAGTTTTCTTGCAAGGTATGAACCAATGCTGTGAATCGTCTCATCCGATGCTACTTACATAAACCCTAATGATTTATATGCCCATTTAATACGACAAATATTTTTTAAAGTTAAAAAAAGAACATGAAATCGATATAAGTACAGAGATTTCCCTTTAGACAGCTATGCAAATATATGATAGAAATTTTAAAGGAAACACTTCCAGATCATGGTATGTATTGTGTGTATTTTATGAAAAGATGCTCACATTGTCATAACTTGTATCATTTTCATGAAATCCCGTACTTTTTCAAATTGATCGAATTCTATTATTGCCCTTTTTATTTTAGCAAAAGTCTGGTTTGCTATATCTGAAAGTGGAGAGACCATTATAATGCTTATACAATTTTAGGAATTATAAATTTGTTCAAATTTCAAGCATGAAATAGACTCTCTTGTCTGAGCCCATGCTGCTGTAAACCTTCCGGATCTTGCATACAAAGTTTAGACCCGATGACAATAAAAATGTTATATCTGTTCTCGAAATCAGCTTTCCCTTTGAAATGTTCCATGAAAAGGCTGTCAATATTATTATAGAAATGGCCATAGAAAGTCCTCGATAATGAACAAGACATCGTTGAGTGTGGGCACTTAGCTTAGAAAAGACATTATTGAGCGCCTAGAAGAGTAAACGATCGAAAGTTTAATTGGAGCAAGACCAGTTCTCTCTATCTATTGTTGAAGTTTCATGCCACCATTCTGCAGGCGCTCACCCTTGATTTAGCGATGGTTGAGCTGGAAGAGCCAGCTTAATTCTGTTCAAAAGGGCAAATTCAAAATCAGCGACTTCCAAATAACTTCTTATGCCACACAGCGTTTTTCTATTTTACAATGGATTAAAGTTCCACCCAAGTTCTTTTAACAGGGCTGTCAATACCTTGCAAAACCTAGTCTGTTGATCATCTGTATCACTACTCTGGAAGAAAAAGAACGATAAATTTGAAAAAAAAAAAAACCAACAAAAAAAAAAAAAAAAGAGTGCATGCTTATTTGATGAAGTTGGGTAATAAAGCTCCAAGACTTTGGTGCTTATTTCACTTTCTACTTTAAAGAATCAAGAGCTTCCTTGAACACCAACTTTGACAAGTTTGTGTGGTGTGTGGGCGGGCCATGGACTGGACCTGAAGTGCGTCCATTGGGCGGCAAGGAGAGAGTCAAGTGTCGGCTATACCTGCTCGGGTAGTCTGGTTGTTTGTCTCTGTCATCTGTATGATTTTGTTTAATTAAGCCAGGCATCGGACCTAGATCGATAGTTGTGCCCACCATATAGAATAGTATGAGAAATATGATTAAAATGTGAGAAGATTATCCGAAATCTCATCATTCAAGTGCAAGTCCTCTCTGAAGCTTCTTGCCTTGGATATTTCAACATTATTTGACATTCCCTAAGCCTCTATCTTGGTCTTGAACGCGAATTTTGTACTTGAAGGAGAAGTCTATACATTTTTTAAAAAACATTACAGTAAGAACTAACTTCTTAACTTAACAAAGTTATCGGATTTGCATTTTTACATCTATATTATGAAAGAAAATTCAAAGTGTTGATTTCAATAAAAGCAGACGGAAATCTAGCAATCAGTAATAAATTTACCTAAGCAAGAGTACATTCAAGTAAGAAAAGATTCTAATGAAACCTTTTGATTCTTTTTCTTTACGCTGACAACTGCGACATAATATTTATTGACTTTTATTCTCTCTCTCTCTCTCTCTCTCTCTCTCTCTCTCTCTCTCTCTCTCTCTCTCTCTCTCTCTCTCTCTCTCTCTCTCTGTCTATTGATATATTTATATATCACTTCTTCACTCTCTTTCTATCTCTTCTTTATTTTTCAACTTTTGCAATTATTTTAGATAATATCGAATAATGGCATTTTATGGCGCACAAAATGTCTGTCTTACAATTCGAACGCAATATCAAGATTGATTATTTTATAAGAGTCCCCATGTAATGTTAAATAATTCTAAGAACAGCGTAAAAATTGCTCAGATAGGTTACACTGGCTTGTAATCAATGGCTAATTTCTTAAGATACTCTTGAGAATAGCATTCATGAGGCAGGTCCGAGGCTATAGTATCATGTATGGTCTATTGATTGTAGCCTTTGTTACAATATTGATAAAAATTGGAGATAGGAAAGAAAGTAAAATTTGTTACTGTCTGATGGCCTTGTGTGCTACCGTCGCTGACTCAGATCCTGACTGATCTTGTATGCAAAATGAACACCATGGTTTGATGTTTCATACGAGAAGTTGATCATATATCAAACAAAGGAGGATAGCATTGATTTCTAGATTGCTTTGCTCACTCACAAACTCGCCATAATAAGAAAGAAGGAAAAAGAGATTTTTGACTTTCTATTGATACCTTTTCAGTTCACTAATGCATCTTCATTGAATGCCATCCATGGTTACAAATAGTTACAAACAAGCGGAATTATCGTAGCTAGCATAATCTTTCAACGAGTTCCGGAATGTTCCCCACGATAACAATAGTTAGAGACGTTTTACATCTGAATTAACTATAGCCTTTGACATAGAAGGAGGAGCATGTAAGGGGGTAATTATTATATGAATAAAACTATTTGAATATGTCCTTCAAAATATTGAGAACGCATTTTCATATTTTTTGTTTCCAGCTGTCTCTCTCTCCCTCCCCACTCTCTCTCTCTCTCTCTCTCTCTCTCTCTCTCTCTCTCTCTCTCTCTCTCTCTCTCTCTAGCTCTCTCTTTCTCTTTCCTCGCAAATGATCCATATCTCTCGTGGTTCACACTCTCCTCTGCTCCCTGTGGATCACACTGCTGGTGTTGGTGGGAGAATTTATATGGTCAGACCTATTAACCCTTCATATAATTTGATACTTTCTCACTCCAGCCTATGAAATCCCACTCAGTCAAACGCTCGAGAAATGACATTGCACTTTATCTCTTTCACAGCTCCCATGATCTTCCCACATTCTGAGCGTGATATTGCTTCGCAAGATGCCAAGATTAAGTCTTTGAACTTAATGGTTCTCAGCGTGCGGTTTAAAAAAAAAAGAAACAAACCAACAAACCAATAAAAACCCAACGATATTTAGACTCTTAAAATGTAGATTTGTTGAAAACGGAGTAAAAAATACTGAAAAATTATTTCGGGTATGAATTGACTGAGATTCATTTAGAGGTTGGTCTTTTTTTTACCAAAGCAGCTTATGAATACTTATCTGACAATCTCACCATCTAACGGTAGTGATCGTGATAGCTTTACACTCTCAAATGATAAGATAGGACAATATAAATAAAACAAAAAAGGACATAGACTATATTCTAACATTGGTAATTATAGCAAGCAAGACATTTTAACATCCTTTCAAGATTGTGAGCACGAAACGCAACCGTGGAAGATTTATAAAAGGAATCGTGTGTTTTGACCTCATCATTAATTTGATTCGCTAACATTTTGATGAATCTACGTTCTCAGCTGACTCCTGGTTGGGGGATCATGAGAAGTTTGAATCGTTAGGTCATGGGCTCGGGTTAAATCAACCGACCTCTACGAGTTGGAAATGTAAACTGAATTTCTGGCAAACAAAAACTGGCGGCGTTTGCAAAGATGGATCTGCTTTTTCTTCATTAATGGCTTCCTTTGCAGCTCAATGACAGGTTGTGCTGCGCTATTTATCCAACTATCCAATGTAGCCATGTCTTCGCTAAGACCAGAACTTCCGCAATAAGATATCATGATCCGTTTTTTTCTTCACATTAAAAGAGTTTCCTTTCTTTACAGAGAGTGAGTTATATTTTTTCAATTCAGATCGATATGAACATGCTAAAGCAGTTTTCAGTCTATTGTTCGCCCCAAAGTCTTAAAGTTGTCGACTGTAATATCTTAGATATAGTTAGTCGGGATTTTTCTTTATTCAATAGAAAGAAGTTGATTATAATCACATTTGTACCTTGTGAATAACAGTCAATCTTACTTTGAAAACTTCCTTTGGTATGCTAACCCCCCCCCCCCACACACACACACACCCAAAAAACAAAAACAAAAAAAAAAACAAAAACAAAAACAAAAAACAAAAAACAAAAAAACTTCAATAAATGTAATGCACTAAAATGAAAATAATCATCTAAGGATCAGATGAGTATTTTCTTCTGTGGCTTTGTACTCACCTGTGTCTGAGTGAGATGAGCTGAGAACCAGGAAAAAGTCGCGGTTTGAGGGCTTGTTGAAAATAATAATACTGTTAATATTTGCACCGATTTTCTTGACATTTCCTTTAGATTATTGACTATGTATTTTAAACACTTATTGTCATTTAGAAGACCTAGCATTTTTTCTTGAGCCAGGTCTAAGATTTTCCCTGTTGAACACAGAAGTGATAATTTTATTAGATTAAAAAAGTACAGGTAAGCAAAGTGTTATTTCATCATTCAAATTTCTTGTCACCGCAACAATAAAAAAACATATATTTTATCTGCTTAGCAACACCTTCTAGAGGCAAAAATCGGGCACCTAAGGCATGTCGAACTATGAACTGATTTGAAAACCAGAGCCGTTTCTGGTGCTAAAAAAATCCAACCAAAAAACCCTCATATAACTCTTTTCTGCTATATATTATACTTTATGATGTACTTCTCTACCATAACGTTTTGTTGATCTTTTTTTTTCGGAAAATGGCTTTTATCTCAAAACTACATTATTTGTCAGATTTTCTTAAATAATTCGTTTGATTTACTACGTTTTCACTGAAACTTGGCACAGATCAAGCTTTTATGATGTTAAATAATCAAACTCTAACCTTTAAAAAAATGTAATTCTTATGACTTATTATACAACAAAAATTGCAAAAAATTATTGGAGTAAAATTCGCTACCGTTTCCGTAAGAACTGCTATAGTAATAATAATCTAAAACTTGTTTTTAACTTATTGTATTCATACCAAAAGATTTAATCCTTCTGTGAATATTTATAAAATAATTCCCAACCCTTTTACTTAAATCCCGTAGTTAAAAGATAAAAAAAAAAACAACCATCAAACCCTTCGCGTGAAAAGTGAACTTTTTAGTATTTACCCTCTTATCCTTTCTCAGAAACTGTGACATATGTGAAATAAAATTATGTGTTGAGTTTGTCGTTTGGTACAGACCGTCCACGGCACGGTGCTCTCACGCCTCTTCGTATATCAAATGGAAACTCCGCTCGAACAGAAACGGAACTGAAAGGAAGAAATCTTTTAACTCACGTACAGACCTTCGAAAAGGTCCTTCGGATATCAGGGGAGATACTCTAATTCCACAGCCAGCCGGCGGTAGGGAGTAAATGAACTTCGTTTTCTGCCTTCTTTTTGTTTTGAGGAAAAACTGGGAGGGGTTGGGGGGGGGGGGGGGGAGTGAAGAGACCAGGAGGAGAGAGGAGGAAGAGTCTTCCTTTATTTTTTCATCTTTAGATCTTCGTTACCTTCATCGGATTGGTAATGAAATAAGAAAAGATTTGAAGGAATTCAAATTAAAAATAATGCCAACTGCATAAAATTAATGCAGCAAAACCTTAGTCTGATTGTACGGTGAAAAACCATGATGACGCATTCATAATGTTCATAATGCTTTCCTAAGGTAAGCAATAAACTGCTTTTCAATACAAGCGGAAAATAGCTATCCCACATTATTTTTGTCTTAAGAAAAATTTTTCTTTTTAAATACAAGAATTTTTTCGTCTTGAAGTTTTTGTCAATCGATTTTACTGCTGGTTTGTAATATTATTTGTGCTTTGAGTGTTGGAAAAACCTTACTTTCTTTTATCTTTGCTTTATCTAATTTTTTTAATATTTTGAAACTGTTACCTTATCATATATGTGTTGGGATTTTCCCTTCCCAATCTTTTGTATAAATTACCCTCTGGCAATAAATTTTGAAGATGTCTAGAATAAGCATTGTTGGTACTATTTTAAAAAAAAAAAGCTATGCAGGGCACTTTTCAAAATTAGTTTTGTTACATTGAAATTTATAAAACTGTTCATCTGTTTCACTTTCAGGTGGGGAAGCACCATAGAGATATATTATTTTGAATTCAAATTAGTGAGTTAAAGAAGTTAAAACTTCCAAAAAATGAAATGCCTTTAATGTCAATGGTTGGTTTTTGCGATAACCCACAGCTTAAAGTTCATCACGAAATAAAAGCATATTTTTGAAAACGAGAGAGGGAGGGTTGGAAAAAGGGGTGTGGGGTGGGGTGAGGAAAATATAAGGAAGGAAAATGGGATTTAGGGAGTCGAGACAAGACATATTATGAAAATGTTTCAGATTTATATTGAAATTAAAATGAATCATGAATATTGCAAGATCTAGAAGACATTGCATGTTAACGTTTTATAGTTGTGCCAGGTTTTAGGAAAGGCTGTTATTACACTCTTACTTGACCACGTGGGGTGCTGTTTTCATTATTTTGAATCTACATTATTATCTTAATCCAGTCATGGCGAATCTATATAAGTTTTCGCTAGATTTCATATCCGCTATGTCGGCTAAGACCGTTTTTTTTTAGTTTTTTGTGGAATGTTCGGTATTAGAGAAAGATGTGACTAGATGATTTAGCCATTGTATTCTGTATAGTATCATATTATGCATATTTTGCACATCCAAGCTCAGCACTTTTAAATAAAAAGAGATGGAAGTGCCACTAACGGCTATAATAATACATTGGAGTCTATGATATTTCATGGCTTTTTTATTTTGCTTGTCACCATAAATTCATTGTAAATTTTGCAAAGTCATGTACCCTAAATCAGACTTTACTTTATAAAAATTAAAATGTCGTATAAATGCCATAAAATCTGACTGAAAAAATCTCATCTAAACCAATCAAGTTGAAATGCCGAGACCCAAATGCTAATTCCTCTTTTATTTGTTTAATATCGATCGCAAGGCTTTTACATTTTGGCAGAGGATTATAAATAGTTTTTAGCGTGCTCAGGCCCATTAACTTGTTTTCTTTTAACTTATTTTTCCCAAACGCGATTGTCTCGGCCTCTTATTTGATCTGCATAAAAACCTTTAGAACCCATGTTTGATTTAGATCTAAACATATTACGTTGCGATCTGTTCGGCAAAAAACCGTGGGTTTGTTTGAGGAATAAATTTGTTTAGAACCAAGTTTGATTTTGATATAAGTTAAACTTATTTTCGTTTCCAGAGAGAGTGAGAATTCAAAAATGATAGTTTTGAGTCGTGAAATAAGTTTTTGTTAGTATATAAAGCACTACTGTCTGCACTGAATACTTCTTTCAGTTGCTATCCACAAGGAAACAAGTTCTGCGCAAGTCCTCTTAATGCTTCTGACTCTTGGAAGGAATTCATCGGCATACATTTAGTAGCATCACTAAGTAAAATGTACTGTGAACCTACAAAGATCTGGTTTCTTTACAAATTTTGTAAAGTGTGATTCCGTAAAATACTAGCGTCTGATTGCCCCTTACTCAGTCTACCAGAAAAACTTCATAGATTCCAGCTAGAGCTTGATAAATACACTAGCGTTATCACACTTCTAGACCTAATCAAAAGCTGCAAGTAGGTTTTTATTATCATAATGAATTTTTTTTTACTAGTGAAGTAAAGAACCGTAAACTGACAGTTTGTTGACCCAGAGAAATCAGCTTCAGCGAACATTGACCAATCAGTGTTGTTTTTATTCTCATAGAATTATTATGGCTTTCAATTCTAACATGTTTCAGCGGTTGGTCGTGAAAGAGCAAACTTGTATTAAGTCGCCTGCTGCGGCCAACTGACCGCTGATCGTTTTATAACAAGATCCAGTTGGTGTAAGCCCTTCACTCAATTGGCATCCCTCCAAGTTTATTCAGATCTAGCGGCGAAAAGCTGGTATCTTCATTGAAGTAAAATTATTTGAGGACAAAAAGTCTGTGTGTTATAATAATGCTTTGGACTAGTTTTAGACTACCAAACCTCTGGCTCAATTTGTCATTCTCAAGTGGATATTCAGTGGAATAAAATATTACTTTGACATTCTAATGCTGTTTACAACCAAAGAGAATCTTAGTTACAAAACGTTCGAAACTTTTACTTTCCCATTCTCTTCACGATCACTCTAAACGCTGTAGTTGCTAAGAAGTGTTTACAAGGCGCTGCCTTGCGGTAATTCATAACTGCCCAATTATTTCTACCCATTAACAGATTTCTATACGACAAATTTGGCTTATTATAATTGGCTATCCGCTCCTTTATTATAATTTTTACAGGCACATGAAATTCGATCTCTTTATCGTTTTCTTTTTCGGTTGAACCAAATGACACCCGAAGGTAGATATTGAATTTACATATTGGTGCTTGACTTGATAATCTAAAAAAAATGAGAGTCATCAGTATGCTTGAATATTTTACAATAAATTGGGTACACTGCCAAGAGCAGAACCAATATGCTAGGTGTGGCTTAACGTGTTTCCCTCAACATATCTCCAACCTAAATCAGCATCAGTTGCAGCAACCTCGGCAGAAAAAGGTCTGAATACAATCACATGACTATTCCACAATATGAGAAATTAGAGGTTCTGGCAACCTATGTGTGACCAGATCTGCAACAGTCAGGCCTTGAATAGCTGTCTTTTAGGTTTGCTAATGAAAGGGTGAAGGAAATTTGCCCACAGGGTCCATTAAAAAAAAGCTAATTAATATATAGGTCAGGCCTGAAGATATTATAAGCATGAGACCATTTTTAAAAATTTTATAGGGCCAATGTTTCAGAGAATCATTAGAACAATATCTTACTTCGACCATTTTATGCAAAATAAGAAACTATTTTTTATTTTATATATTTCAAATCTATTCTTTGGCACATAATAAAATTTCTTCTCAAGGAGAAAAGTTCAAAACTCTTACTGGAAAAAAATTTCTTTCATTATTGGAATAAAATTTCTTGGGTCAATGAATTTAATGGAAGACTGGGCCAGTCTCACAGCATTTTGCGCCTGACTCTATTGTTAATCATAAACTTTAATTTCAGACAAACAATTCAATCTAGCTCTTTCATTTATTGATTAAGACTTCTCCAAGGCTTGCAAAGCTATCGACAACACAGCTTCACTAGAATTAATTTGTAACTCGATTTCGGAAATATTGTTTTTTCATCTGGTTTTTTTTTAATATCGAGAGCGTAATAGATATGCAAACATAAAATCTCCATTTCTTTTCATTTTTTTTTAAATTTTTAATTCTTACAAAATAATTTAACCGGCTTTTTATATTTTTGACTTTAAACAATACTTATAATAATAATAATAATAATAACGATAATGATAATAATAATAATAATAATAATAATAATAATAATAATAATAATAATAATAATAATAATAATAATAATAATAATAATAATAATAATAATAATAATAATAATAATAATAATAATAATAATAATAATAATAATAATAATTATAATAACAATGATCCAGATAAGAGACAACTGGATCAACTTTCAACGTAAAAAGGATTTTGAAACATCATACATTACGATCTCATCATTAAAAAAAAAAAAAAAAAATTTACAAACAAATCTCATATAATGGATCTCTAAATACACACTAAGAGCTTTCGCAATTTGAAAATCAATGAAAAACAGGCGTAATTTGCCAAGACAGACTTGTAGCGAATCTCTCAACTTTTCAATATGATTTTTACAAGAGATTTGATTTTGAAAAATATTGGTAATAAATCAACCACAATTGATTAGAAGAGTAATCACTTATTACATTGTGGTTCTTTTTAATTTTATTCTGAGATATAACTTTGATAAAACAGAGGAACATAAAATTGAAGGAACAGAGAAACATAAAACAAGAGTTGGGCAAATGAATTCTAATAAAATTTGCATTTTAGTCTAGCTTTAACATAAACGCCCTTGTTTACTCTGAGAATTTGTATGGGAAAGGTAGTTAAGTGCTTTGTTCGATAGAAACGTCGGACTGTTTCCATTAAGCCTGAGCGCCTCTTCAACATAACGAAACAGTTGTGTAAAGTAAATCTACATGTTGAAGTTCTTTTCAACATTCGTCTCTTATCTCGCAAATACTGTAATTTTAAAACCTTTTTCTCTAGCTTTGTCTTTCAAACTTGAAGTAATTCTTGTACCCAAACATCTTGTTAATAGGTCAAGCATGTTCTGAAATGTAAATAAAAACAAATATGCACAATTGTCCAAAATAATCCTTCTGCTAGCTTGGTTTTGGGAGGAAGAGAAGTTACTTTAAGTTACTATTTTCTGTAAAGGCAAAACGAAGAAAAGAGGTTTTATTAAATCTCTAAAACTGATTCTTCAAGACTTGTGATTTCACTGAACATAATGTTTTTGAGTGGAACATGCTGTAGTTTTACATTTTAAACAAGAGGTATATTGAAATTTACGCCTTCTTGGTAATCTGACACTTTCATCCCTTTTCCATTCTTTTTCTCTCTTATCCTCCATCTACCTAATTTCCTTCCCTCTATTTTGCCGTCTCACTTTCTTTCTATATCTTTGTATCTTACTTTATACCTACGCGCATACATTTCTTTCAATCAGGCAACCTATATATTTTCTATCTATCCCTTAAAAGATATTTGACTTTTAATAATTATTCTTCCTTCTTCATTTCTCTACCTATATATGAGCATTCTTCATTCTCTCCTTGAGTATCAAATATCTAAGGCTCAGAAATCAATTTATTATCCTATGTCAAAGCGACTTAATGGTGGAAAATGTCACATAAAAGAACGATCGGCAGAGAAGCTGACGTACATCAGGCGCCCAATTTTTAGTAACAAAATTAAAGCATCAGCAATTTTTTTTTTTGTAAATTTCAGATAATTAAAGGATCATGTCCCTATCAAAGAAAAAATACTTCTTATCTGAAATATGAAAGTGATTAATAAAGTGTGGAGAATGACTCTTACATAACAGTTCCCTTATTATTCCGTTTTTTACCTGATCGTAAAAACAACCAAGAAAGGTAAAGGAAAAAAAAGCTCCATTCTGAAAACGGAAAATATGAATACATATAAATGAGAAAGAGAGGCAAAGAAAAGAGAGAGATTGAAAGTAAGAAGCGGAAAAGGAAGAGACAAGGAGTGAAAGAAAAAGAAAAAAGGAGAGAAGAGAGAAAGAGAGGTGAAAGATAGATAGATAGATAGATAGATAAATAGATTGATAGATAGAGAGACAGAGATTGAAAGAGGTAGATAGATAGATAAAATTCAGAGCGAGAGAGCGACAGAGAGAGAAAGGGAGAGAGAGAGATAGATAGATAGATAGAGAGAGAGAGAAAGAGAGAGAGAGAGAGAGAGAGAGAGAGAGAGAGAGAGAGAGAGAGAGAGAGAGAGAGAGAGAGAGAGAGAGAGAGAGAGAGAGAGAGAGAGAGAGAGAGAGAGAGAGAGAGATCGGAGAATATTGATGGAGGTCCGCTGATAAAGACTCACAAACCAGAGGAGCATAGAATTAAGAGACGATGTCGAGATTGAAAATTAAATGATAATGAAGTGTAACATGCAGACGGCAGCTGCTTTTTTTTTTTTTTTGTACAGAAAATAAATATGTCTGCGCTGTATAAAAATACCCAGTCAAATATCTATAGATTTCAAACCTTTCTTTTCAAAGTTTGTGGTTGAATTGACAAACTGCAAAATATAGTATTTCAAACAATTTTGTCGTAAAGTTTTCATGCTAACATTTTGTCCATGCGGGAAATTTAAATCTATTTTGAATTAAACTAAGATCCTCCGCGCTGTTTACCGAGCTCTAGATCTCATTGTATTTGTGCCCTTGTTTATGTCAATCTTCTGACATTTCTTTATTGCTAAAATAATGAATGTTTCGTGCTTGATAATTGGAACTTTACAATGATTGATAGCGATGCCTTTATACAAAATAGATTAAAAGTGCTTAGGTCCATCATAGATTTGGAAACATCCACTCTGTTTTTAAGAGGAAACTACAATTTTCATGTCTGAATAAATCACTTCTCATACTCCAGTTTATTAATGCATCGGATTGCTCGCCATATTACAGCAACAATTTACGAGAGTTGTATCAATAATCGCTCTACAAACAACATGGAGGGGGGGAACAGTTTGAAAGCGGTCGGTCTTACTGGCTCGCATGATAAATAAAATACTGCGGACCCACTTATTGATCAAAACATGGCTTTCAAAAACCAATCATTTTTAAAATGTGGCCCAACGTGTCTGAACATCACGATTTCGGACGGATTCAAACAGAAATAACACTGTATCCCTTTTTTTTTTTTGTTGTCAGAATACGCAAAAATTTTATATTCTGAGATCCTTGAGGTGTCTGAGAAAACAAGTTTAATTGGTAATAACAGGCTAACAGTCAGTAAATACATGATAAACAGCAGCATCAGCAGCAACAACAACAAAAATAATGATCATGATGATTATAATAATAATAATAATAATAATAATAATAATAATAATAATAATAATAATAATAATAATAATAATAATAATAATGATAATGATCATGATCATGATAATGATGATCATGATAATGATGATGATAATAATAATAATAATAATAATAATAATAATAATAATAATAATAATAATAATAATAATAATAATAATAATAATAATAATAATCATGATGATGATATTAACAATGTAATAACAATTAGCCTTCGACTGTTAGCAGCGCGACAATCTGTTAAAAGTTGAGGTTCTTATGTAACGCGACGATCACGATTTTCTTCCACTAAAATTAAGACCTGAAAACAATCAAAGCATTATTTATCTAAAGCTCTCTTCTTATTATTATATTAATAAATAACTAAAAAGGGGGGGGGAAAGAAATATATCTGAAATTTATATCTTGAATTCTGCTGTCTGGCTGACTCAACCTTATCCACCCGTCGGACCTGATGCATTAGGCATCCATCTTGAAAGTAAGCGACAACCACACAAGAACTGTTCGGCAGAGTTAAAAATAAATATGAACAAAGACTAGAAAAGCTGATTCTTGTTCAAAGAAAAAGCGCTAAGCCAACATTTCTCCGAGTTGTTGTCATGTGAATAAATATTGATAAGATCAATTTCTAAAATAGAACCCCGTTTCGAGACAAGCGCCAGATTCAAGATTTCAATCTCTGACCTTTGAGTTCAGAGAGATATTAAAAAATAGGAACCGGACCTGTATGCCGAGAATATAACTAGTTCGCTACCTGATGTAAAATACCACATGTATATTTTGCTGTGGAACCCTTTCTTTCTTTCATATTCGATAGGATCAAATTTGTAAAACTAATGTATAAGGTTCTTATAAACGTGTTGATAATCACTAATTTACTCACATCTTGTTATATTGCTCGCTAATTCTATGTAAAAGCCACAACATATAAAAACTGATGTAGCCTAGAATCTGTGCCGCAGTGATTCCTCTAGCTTTCATAGATCTTCAAGTAACAAGTCGGAGAGCCTGTAGATTCCATGGTTATTCAATATCTCCATGAGTCGGAAAGACCAGTAGCTTTCGGCTCAAATTTCTGTTTTCATACAAATTGATATTAATCATTACATTTTATTACCAAGAAGCATCTTGATTCAGTTTACTTGAATTGGAAAATTTTAATAGCGCTCTGACTGTAACAGTAGACATTCCCCGAAACTAGAATTACGTATATTAACTGAATCTGGCACACATTTAATGTGTTTTTCAAGGTCAAGGGTTTCTTTGGACGAAAATTCTTGTCAAATATAAACGATGAATGGTTTACAATCTAATATTCACAGAGACATCCTTCGCGCATTCTATTCCCACACCACTCACTGAGGGTTAGTTTGGGGTTTTATCTTTTCAGTTCTATATTGTTGGACGAAAGTTTGTTATGCAGCAAAGGCCCGAGATCAGCATAATACGAACTAAATCAAATATTTGAATAAAGAAACAAACAAATGTGCATGTTGCTAGCGATTTTCCATCAAGAATTTGTATCTATTTGAATTAGCAATCCAGCCAAAATGAGTGTTCGAACCCGGTGCTGTGGGAACAAAAAAGAATAAAAAGTAATTAGATTAAAAAAAAAAAAATGCCCAGATTTACAGTGAAACCATCAGGTATTTCTTCACAACTTTAACACTTGCAATTTCATACATTCTGTTCCGATTTGGCTCTCTTAGTAACAAACTGATAATAGAAGTAACATGTATAGACTGCTTATTACAGTACAAGTCAAATGAATATGCGTTTGTGTTTCACTTGAATGTTTACCTTGACAAGATGTTTAACCAGTTGAAAAACAGAATTCCAATAAATGACAGAAAGAAAATAAAATATTAAATAAATTTTTCATTCAGTTAAACTCATGGTACAATCATGTATTTGAATACCGTCACGTTTGGATAGTTTAAACAAGTAGCACAAGTGATGAGAAAACTCACGAGATCTCGCGAGATACAAAAGAAAGTTACACATTATAATCAAACTATTGAAGCTTTATATTGTATTCAAATCTAACACGGAGCGGGAAAAAAAGTTTTAAAGTACACGACAGGACGACTTCATAAACCACGCTAGTCTACGTTTATTACTGAATGGCTTTCCTCTGCTTTAGGAGTGAATGTTATTTTTTCTTTCAGAGAACAAAAAAAGTATAAGTGAAAGAGATGAATTACTTGAGATTGAAAATTTGTATATAATCTTATTTCTTGGTTGCCATGGACATATTTTGCATTTCCGTCCCAACACGCCACTGCGGATCAGGCGACCCTCCCTGATATTTTTTGGAGAAGAAACTAAGGACTGTTGCGGGTGAAGCAAGATTTAAGTTTCCGTGGAAAATTCAGCCGAATATTGAACTTTTTTTCAAGGATTACGTCTTTTATCTTATGATATGAAAAATTATTTCTTTGTTATTATCCTTTTATCTACATAAAAACCCTTTGCTCTTCAAATACAGATTGATTGAGTGAAAATTAAAACCAAACACTTGAGGGCGTGAAGCACTCGAAAGTTGAGCGTAGAGGAGAAAAATAGGGCAGAAGCAGATGACATAAACAAGCTTGAAAGACTTTGTTTTGGTAAGCTTCAGCTTTCACTGCCTCACAGCTGGTGAACAATAATCAAGATCTAGATCTATGACCCTCATTGTCACTTAAACATTAAGATATTTCAATCTGTTGTAGTTGAAATGAAAATGCATATCGCATCCTACGACGTATGTTTACATAAAAAAGGTTAAACAGATGCGCACACTTTATATATATATATATATTATATATATATATATATTTTTTTTTTTCAATTAGAAATTTAAACTATACATTTAAAATCGACGAACAAAAATAAATGCAATTTAGGCATACCTAAATATGATAAAACTGTAAATCTACGACAACAGGCCCATTCACGTGCGCCTAAACTGGTCTGTAACTTGACATGCGTTTTCTAATCTACTGTTCTTCATTAGTCTGTCAAATAATAAAAAAGACATCAAGATAGTTTGTGAATTTTATTGCATCGTGTTATTGCCTTTAAGATCAGACAAATATCGAACAGGTGCTATTGGTCAATATTACAATATTCACATAAATTATTATAATTGATAACACAACGAGAAAGGCATATATGTTAAAATGTCAAATTTTGACAACAGCTAATCGTTACTATTTTTTTCTCTCTTATAAATAGGAAGGATTTGGGGGGACGATTTCTCCAACAGCGATGAAAAAACACAGCCTGTGAGGCTTAGTTTTGATTTCACTATGGCGGAGTTATTATCTCTGTACAGATTTGCAGTTATCAGGAATTATCCGCTGCGTCTCTCTATCGGCCCGTTCATCTCTGGTGCTTTCTGCAAATCATCAAGTTCCCTCAGTAATCTAAGATTTATCTGGGATTCCCTCTCAGCCTCCAGTGCCACTGTTATCATCTGTTCCACATGATCCAGCTTCATCATCGCACAGCTTTGTACTAGAAGCTCTATCACTCCTCTCACTTACAGCCCCCTTCATACTCAAACTCAACCAGAAACTCCTGTCTGAGAGACTAAGTTATTGGAGTTATTTTTATAAAACACCAGAAAAGAGAACTATAGTAATAACATCATTATCATTATTATATAATTATCATCATCATCATCATCATCATCATCATTATTGTTATTATTATTATTATTATTATTATTATTATTATTATTATTATTATTATTATTATTATTATTATTATTATTATTATTATTATTATTATTATTATTATTATTATTATTATTATTATTATTATTATTATTATTATTATTATTATTATTATTATTATTATTATTATTATTATTATTATTATTATTATTGTTATTATATTTGTTGTTACAAATAAAAACTATAAGACTATACTTATGTATTCAAACTAAAGAGCGTTAAGACTCAGTTTATCAGAAGGGCCTACTGCCTGTGTTGCTGAATCAATTATTAAATCAGATTATAAAATTTTGCTTTCTCTGGGTTATTGTGTTGGCATAGCACTTCAGAAAGGTCCTCGTGGCGTCTAATAAACCCCGTCAGTTATTCAGGGCCTCGCCTGTATTCGAAACTCTTTCAGGCTCAGGAAAAAATCGTATAAACTTTTTCCAATCTTTTTTTTTTTGTTATAAAAAATGTAAAAAGTTTACGATAAAGTGCTTCATATCCTATTAAAAAATCTAAATTCCTTCAAGTGGTTTTAATAGTTAAAGCCTCGAAAAAAATGTATGAGGATTATTCGTTATTTAGAATTAAGTTGGTAAATGTATTACATATTTTTTTATAAGAGCTTTCAGACAACGAAATTGTTACTTTCGACGGAAGGTTGAAATCCGTAACTTTTGTGACTTTCATTATCTCTGCATATCGATTTCGCATTTTTCTTTACCTCCGGGCTATATCTAGGATGAAATCATTTATCAAAAGATGGAGAAAGCGGACCAAGAACACATAACTTTACATAAAGGAAAAGACGAGAGAAAAAAGTGTAGCTCCGCTAGTCCCTTGCATTCTTTATGCTCTGCTGGCTCCATGGCGCCTCACAGACTATAATTATGCGCATCGATTATACAATGTTCTGTGACATATAAACAATACAAAGATGAAATTCAAATAACAGTGCGTTGTTCTTACATGTCACAATCCCATAATGCGTCTTAGGAGACAAGTTCACTTTGCTAGAAATCTCAGATGGTATTTGGATTTAGTTCTCGGTCTAAGCAATTCAATTGGAATTGTCACTAAGCCCAGTTTGATAAAACTTAATTGCCATGCAATTATTTTGTTCTGTTTGCTACACACATCAAGAAAGATTAGACATACCACAGTGGGCTACAAAAGGTAAGTTGGACACGATAATATATTCCTAAATGTGTAAATTGTACGTATATTTGATAAAAGGAGAGAGATACTTATGCTAGGTATGCTATCGAGGCTATAATTTTAATTATAATTGTAACCACTTTCATCTGCTTAAATACTGGATTTTATAGAAAGAAATCCCTGATATGTTAGTATAAAATCGACTGGTCGCTTAAAACATCCAGACATCAGAGTTTCAATCAATTAATCCAAGATGAGCGAAACGGTTAGAATGAGCTCAGTTCTTCATTTATTTTAACGCATTGGAAATACATTGGGCAACCACCGTAGAGCCTTCAGATAACTATAACTTGTAGGCCACAACCAACTTTTCTTCCAAAAGAATTGCTCAGAGCGGATCAGTAAAGAGGCTTCACAAAAGGATAGTCTTTGTAATTCATTGTACTGTCCACACGCTTTTCAGTTTACTTCTCATTGTTGCTTCCATTTTAGCAACTGCGTGCTTCAAAAACATTGTCTAAAACACGACCAAAAAAATTAAAGATAAGTGAATCAATTTTGCAAAGATCTTTAAAGTTCCCACCTAACATTTCAAAATGTTTATTTTGTCAGTTATTCATACTGCTATCTCCCCCCGACGTAACCAAGGCTCCTAAACATTTTAAATATGAATCCGTGAGTGTATCGGTGACTTATCTTTGTAAATAAATTTTACACCTCTTCTATAAGTAAATCATAATCAGACGGAATGAATTTTTTTTTCAGATATCAGTTCTTGTTTTTCACTGTTGTGCAATATATCAATAATAGCGATTTTCGATAGCAATGACTTCATTAACTTCAAACCAAACCATATAAATTTAAATGTTGCACAGCATTCTATCTGTGTTGACCAAATACTTAATAGTACAGCAAATTGAAAAGAATTGTCTTATTATCTTGGTTAAAAGTACATAAACTACTTAATTTATACAGTCTAAATTAAGGTGACAGGCATGCTCCACAGACATTTTTGTAATGCATATCCCAGCATTTAATTGTCCTTTTCACATCTCTAAATTTTAACAAAGTTCACAAATGTTTAAATATAATTGTAAATGATTATCTGATTTTCTGCTATATTCAGCTGCACTTTTTAAGAAACGGTCTTTGAAGGCTTGATCTGACACCGGCTTCAGCTGTTACTGATTCGGCTCAGTCTCAGCCCAGCGGCGATGCCTGTGTAGAACTTAAAGATGCAACGCTTGTCTTTCTCGTAACATTAGTTTTAAGTTTCGTTTCCATTCATGTATCGCTTTCTAATTATTGATAAAAGTACTTACCTGTCATTTAATCTGATTCAAAACTAGAACCTATACTGGATCTACAAATAGCAAATACAACATTCAATTCACGTTTTTTTTAATCCCTTAAACAGTATCATTTACCATTTAAAAACTTCTTTTTCTCTCAAAACGAAATTATTTGCAATTGTTTGATAAACTTTTTATCAGTCAAAAATATCTGATGGCCCTCGGCAAGGACCAAGCTTACATAAAATTGAAGAACCAGACAGTTTAAATTTGAGTATGTTGTGATTGTTATTCATCCATTACGTGAAAAAAAAAAAAAAAAAAAAAAAAAAAAACAACAACAACAACAACAACAACAACAAAAAACACACCCCCCCCAAAAAAAAAAAAAAAACTAAACAAAAAAAAAAACTAAAGCAAACAACAGCCAAAAAATAAACAACAAAAACAAAAAAATATAATAGAAATACATTTTGAACTATATAATGAAAAAAATCTTCTTTGTGAAATTTTATACTAAGTTTCAAGTTAATTGGTAAAAGAAGAAAATGCCGCAGTTTTTTTTTAAATATTAGTATATTTCCAAGATAGTCGCCGTTTCCATATAAACCATTATTAATAGAAACAAAGTCAAACCATTTTCCCTTAGGTGATTTATCGCAGCGTTATTAGTTCAAAATATTTGATTTTAAAACTTGCTCCCCAGGTGTAGCCTCTTTTCACCTTTTACCCTCCATAAACCTGAATGGCGGATGAGAGGAAACATTCATTATTGCTCTAGGTTTAAAAACAAGTTATTATTTTACACAATATTCTTTCAATGGCTATGCGTATAACTATATCTAAGTCTCTGATATAAATCTGCAGCTCTTCTTTTTAGAAGAGTAAAAGAATCTGAATGTATAATGTAGGACTCTCTGACTGGAACAGATCGGGTTAATATAATTTAAAATTGTATGTTAGATGTAGTCCTATATTTGCTTGACTATTTCGTACGACAGATCAGATTAAATTTTTTGTAGATGTAACAATTTGGACTTTAGATAAGATCTAAAATAAGATCAAAATGTAGATGTAGGGTGAATAATTATATAGTCTAATCTCTTATCTAAATCTATCGAGACAAGGTTTCGTCACTAAAGCATCACTAAGTCGTAATCTAGATCTAGAATTTAGGACTATGATTTGAATAACTTTAATGACATCAAACTATAGGCCTATATTTGAGATCTGTCTAATAAGATGCTATCTTGCAACTATTTTTTAAGTTCATATTCTTTGAATTAAGTGATTTTTCCCTTTGACCTCATATGTAAGTTCATATAAAAGATTCGACTCCTTGGATTCTAATCATGGATGAATCTATTTCTTTTATGCAACAGTAACTCTTTTTGCTCTTAAGTAGCTTAAAATTTCGTCGAATATCGTAATCTTTATTGTCTAATTGCTGTATCGAATAAAAGTTCACTGCACAGCAATTTTTTTTCTTACTTGAAAATCTCATTGGAGTTCTTTTCAATGTTTTGTGTAGACCTATATTTTCTGGACTTGGAACTGTTCGCCAAAATGACGATTCAAAATTGTTCTGATAAAAAAAGATATCAAGTCTAAATAAAAAACAATCATCATGTTAATAATAAGACATAGATCTGCATAACTCTAAATGTGTGTTATTTTTTTAACAGAAAAAAGCCTACACTTTTTCTTCTTAATCTTCCTCACAATGTTTATTGGGTTAAGCTTGATTTTTTATTAATTTAATCTCAAGTACATGATTTTTTTCTCGGCGTAAAAATCAATGTTTTGGCAGTTCTACTTTCAACCTTTTCATATATTATGAAACGCAGATCAATTGAGCCATTATTATGTTTATCGATTTTTGTCATACAAACCATCATGGACTTTTCTTTTACAAGTACTGATAAAGGAATGATGAATATCGCTTGCAAACAGAGTTCTCGACCTTAAGAAGAACTAATTCTTTAATCACTTCCAGCATCTAATGAAGAGGAGTATTCTCCACAGAATCCGTTGCTCCAGGCCATTTCATTCCTAAAAATCAATATCCAATTCTTTTTTTTTTTCACTGTAAAAGGTAAAGAGTATCTTCCTTCGCTCGCCCCTCTGCCTTTCTCTGTTTCTCCCTCTCTATTGCATTGTCTGTGCTTGTGTTTGAATATGAGTCTGTTTTTCTAACTTCCTCTTTATCTGTAGATCTCTGTCTGTCTGTCTGTCTGTCTGTCTGTCTGTCTCTCTCTCTCTCTCTCTCTCTCTCTCTCTCTCTCTCTCTCTCTCTCTCTCTCTCTCTCTCTCTCTCCCTTATTCCCATCAAATTAAATCCAACCAGTCCAAATCTATGTTAAATAAAAAATCTCATATTCCTGCATATGAAGATTTTACTTTGACGTTAGAATATATTCATTTCGCCTGATTTTGGAATCAAACAATTTAATACCATGCTGAACGCACTATTTGCCACAATGAAAAGGCTAGTATTTCGGGTGCAGTGCTTGAAACAACTAATGAATCAAGCGTTTGGAGACCAAGGCTTGTTTTTCGCACCAGTAATAAAGCATTAAGTAATGAAATAGGGTTAACGTTATCCTTTTTATTTATATGGGAAACCTATCAAACGAAATCTTTAGTCAGAAGACTTTATACTGAACTCAGTACGACAAAAACATCCACATATTAGTTACCTTGAATATAATGGGATGGCTCAGAAATCACTTGGACAAGAAATAAAATTACTGAAAATTTATAAATATTCCATCTAAAGTGCTTTTTTTATTTTTTTATTGTTTTTTTTTTTTTTTTTTTTTTAGGGGGTGGGGGTGGGGGGTCTCTTTTAAATATAGAGGTTACAAATTCAAATAAATCAAGCCTTGACTTCAGTATCTCATCTTTCATTACTTAAAATTAAGAGAACAGAAGATGGGATGAAAACAAATTGAAAGGTAAAAATTGTTTGTCACGGATAATAGCCAACTAAGGCTGACAGATAGGTCATAATAGTATGAGGTAAACACAGAATCGACATAATTAAACTGATTCCTAGCCATTTTAACTTTTGTTTTATCTAATTTGACACTTAAGCATCATATATTAACTCAAACTAATCACCAAATGAATAAGGAAAGTGAGAATGGTACAAAATTTTGAAAAACCTTTTATTGATATCATGAACATCACTCAAAAACTGCTTTTTATTATCTGATCTGTTTATGACGATAGGTAGACTAAATCGCATTAGATCCTAATCTTTTTGGTGCACAATTCTATTCATATCTATCCAAGATTTATAATTATTTTAACTGAAATCGAAACGCCAGCGCAGCATATCATGCAATAATTGAGCCTATATAAAATCTTCAAAGTAATTGGACATAAAGGTCATTGAGTAGATGACTCTTTCGTGATATCTTATTGCGTTAAGAATGAGAAACCTAGATTAGGCCAGAGAAGTCCAGCAAACTGAAAGGAAAAACCCGTAAAAACCTTATCTTGTATTCTAGTGTTGAGGCTGAAGGTAAATAATGATTTGAGCTGATGAAAGCTGAGTTGGTATTGAAATGTGCCCTTGCATGTCTGGAAAAGAGACATCGTAGGCGGTTAAGGTGGGGTAAATATTTAAGTCCAACAAAGATATGTATTTAATATTTAAAAAGTTTCCTCATTGCAATCGTGTGAGTGTTTATAATTAATTGATAGGAATATAGACGGGTCCATATGACTGGCACATCTGCATACTTAGCTAGGCATGTCAGTCTGTGGACATTTTATACACCATTGTCATGATTATTTCTTATTAAACTGTACTTGGAAATTCAAGCACAGCGAAACCTTTTTCATCCTAGCACTCCTCCTCCTCCCCCCCCTCTCTCTCTCGTAATCTCTCGCTCCCCCCCCCTCTCTCTCTGTCTCCCTCACATGCTCATACTAAATTTCTATCCGTCTTTCACTGATTCCATAAGACTTGGAGTTAGACTATGGATACTTTTAAATAATTTACAACTACTGCTATAATTATAGCTCTGTCTGTTTCTCTTTTTCTTCGTTTCGGTCTGCGGTTCTATCTTTTAAATATCTTTGAACGTGTTTCCATTTGTCTCTCTTGTTCTCCGTACAATTACTGTGAAACATCATCACAATTAACACATAAATACTTTGGAAAAAATCTTTCTTTAAGTAGTTTCAATGTGTATCTTTAATTAACTTTTCCCTTTTTGGTCTCAGTCAGCTGAAGATGTAAATAAAATCTCTCAAGGGATATGGTCCTGAAGATGTTTTTGATTTCACAAATATAAAGAGCTAAACATTTCCTTTTTTACACTAATGGTCATTAAACCCTCACCAACACCGTACAACATTTCGCCTATCGAGCGTTTTTGCTGGTTTAAAGTCCTTTCAATATTGTCATCGCAGGGACAGCATTGTCTCTGTGCTTGTGACAAACTCAAGTCAGCATGTTTCGATCAAAAACAAAACAAAGCACACAAAACACAGAAAAAATGAGTGTTTGCCAGAAGTAAACTAAAAAGCCCCCCCCCCCCCCCCCCTTCCCCTTTTTTCACACACACATGAGTCGTATTTCCTCCTACCAGGACCATCTTTTTGTAACAGAGCAGTCTATTTATATATTTATCTGTCACATCCTGGCTATTTTTTTTTGTTTTTATATCCTTTTTTTAATGAACCTTCTAAAAGCGGTTCCGTACTAAAATGTCATGGCCAATTACTTCTCTGTTAAAAGTGTGAAAATGTGCGCTCGCAGAGTTTCTCCCACATAAACTCTAGATATCTTGGAGCTATGTACTTTAAGGAAATAACATGATGGTTTGACAGTTATGCTGCATTCCGGGAGGCCTTTATAAAAAAATTATGGAGTAAGTCGTTTTCAGGCCACTCAACAAAATTAGCTGATAGGACATTTTTTTTAAAAAAATCATAAGCCTATGTGAAGTCTCAGGTTTACATACCATTACTTATGTAGAGAAGCCAGGCTGGAATACTGTTTTTGCTTTAGACTTGTTATGCATTACAAGAGGTATTTTCTATCAAATATCCTTTGCCACTTATTTATAAATGATAAAAAATAACAGTTAATTGGGAATGCGATTTCACAAAGAGTTGTGCTTTCCAGTTGGAAGTCATTAGCTCAACTTTAAGTTTTTGTTGGCATATCAAGCGATAGCGTCTGCTATTATACGCATTTGTGTGAAATTTGAAGTAAAATAAAGAAAATATGAAATAAGTACATGAGAATACATCTTGCAGCAAAATTATTTAGTCCTGCTTTGCTCTTCAAAATGCTTTTGATTGTTGAACAAAACTCACGACTTCCAACAAAGGGACACAACTCTTTGCGAAATCTCATTCCCTCTTCCATCGATCGCCTCAGTCAAATAAAAGAATTCTGCAAAAGTAACAAAGGACAGTATGAAAAAGCGATATGAAAAGTTGCTAAAAAAGAATTAAAAAAACCCAATTGTGTTACAAAATCTCAAGCTGAGTTCACATTTAATGTAATGGAAAAGATAAGAAAATATCTCAGTCATGCAAACATCACTATATCTGCTGCAAAGGAACTAACAAAATCCTAAATATGTCCTACCCATGTAAAACGCTGAGTATGTTTTAGGTTGCATAATTTAGGTCTACGTAAATCAGCTCAAAATCGATCTTGATTAACCCAATAGGGAGTTTGAACGATTTCACAATGAGTTATGCTACAATCGTTGGCAGCCATGAGCTCCACTTTAAATTGTTGTCAGCGAATGAAAAGATAACATCTGAAAGATTTTGCTTGGTGTGACATTTGAAGTAAAAAGAATTATAAAATGTTCTCATGAGGAAACATCTACTACAAAATCATTTAGTCCTGTTTAGATCTTTGAAATGCTTCGGGTTGTGGGATACTGAGGACTACCAACTAAGTGACACAACTCTTTGTGAAATCTCATTCCCCATAAAAAGATAAAGGTAAAAAAGCATTTCCACTAATTAAGAAAAAACAGACAATGTAAGCAACTGGTCTAATGACATATACTACGAATTCGTAATTGTGTGACTTCTTCCCCTCCACCAAATTTTTTCACAAGCCACTGAACTTTGCTTGAAAATACTCCATAATCAACAGAGTACCTGTCAGTTTACAGCAGACATCAAGAAATACAATTTACACGAATTGGCCACCCAAGAAGTAAGAACCCTTCAGATGATAAATGGGAACGTGGGAATCCCTACAGTGCCGAAAAATTTGGAAAACTTCCTGGAAATCGACCAAGAAGGACGATAGGGGTAAAGAACTATGTAGTTATAGTGCAGACCAAAACGCGAGTTTGACCGCCATCCAGTCCTCTTGAGACCATTCAAAGAGTAAAAACACAGTATAAGAACTAACAACAATTTGTTGTTACCGGGTTCAGCTACCTTGAAGGCGACCATGAACTCCAAGTTTAATTTAGATTCTTACTGCATCTAGTAAAAATAACATGAAATGAGTGACTGTCGAGATCTTGTTGTCTAATGATTTATTAGGTTATATTTTCTATTATCTCTCTATCGAACCAAAAAACTAATATAAAATATGTCTCTTTCATCGATTGTCTCAGTCTACTTATGTGAAGGATTTTTTTAATATTTACATGCCTTCAGGGTGAAAAGATGGTCTTATCGGCATGTTATTGCTTTTGTAAATCGTTGGGCAATGCCATGGTACACAACGCTAGATTCTGATGTTTTCATTCTTATTTAATGTGTCTAGCACAGACATTCGAACCAGTGACAGTACAAAGCATTGTGCCCATTGTTTTGATTCTTCTTTCACAAGATAAGGTGGAAAATAAAAACTTATATAAAAACTATAATTATGTAATAATGTATGATTTTTGCAACCTTTTCTTATTTAAAATGAAAGAAAACTAATTTCAGTAATGCTTTTCATATCTTCAGCCTATAAAAAGTTTTCAATTTTTTGCCTCATCGATTTGACTCGATTAATGGTCCAAACATTTTCAAAGTGTGAAAGTAATTTTTTATAAATTCTCTTCTAGTTCTTACAAATTACTTCATGCTATCTATTTATCGTTTTATGTTGCTAGACTCTCTTTCATAGTCTCATACGCGGATTACTAATAATATTTTCATAGAGCAAATTACAGCTAAAGCCGGGTATTTTGGACATTAGTAATTAAATTATTTTGGCTGTCATATAATTCTCCATATTGCAAATAAAACAAATAACCTAATTTCATTTTCTAGGAAGTTAAGACCGAATTTATCTAAGCCATATAAAACTTTGCTTCAACAAAAAAGTGACATTAGGACATGGTGAGCTCAACAGTAGAGCGAAAACTTTACTATAAAACACTGTAATATAATACTTTAAGTAAAAGTATGTTATCCCCAAATAAAATTTGAGCTGAGAAAATAGAGACGGGTTCTTTTTGCAAAAAAAATATCGTTTATGAAAGCCATTATCATCTTGATGTTCAAAAAGGACTATTAGTCTTAACCCCAGAAAGTTATGAACTAAACTTAACTGTGTTTTCTAGCACTTATATTTTCTGTGACATTGGAATGGATAAAAAAAAAAACAAACATCACACAACAAGAAAAGAGTAACAACAGATCTATAAAATATTCATTCATTGTGCATGAGGTTTTAAAGACGGAACTGATTTGGTTTAACTAGACACATCATATCCCATAGTGGTTGGAGAAAAGTCTTCCTAGCTGAAACGGAATCAAGTGGGCGACTAACTCGCTTTTCGTACAACTATATTGTGTGCTTTAGGAAAAACAAACAAACATGGAAACTCGATCGTCCTTGTTAGAAACAAGTTTTCTTCATGAAAGGTTATTTTTTAAAAATAGCTTTTGATAGGTGACTAAGATCAGAAAAGCAGTTTTTTTTATCAAATATGTAAGTATGAAGAAATACTCACATCATGATAAAAGATCACAAGCTCTTGTTAATGCCCTGTGATAGTCTCAGAAATATAAACAATCCCATTATTTTAAAGCATTTTGAATGTCAAAACCGGTGCTGCTAGAGAATATTACTCGTACAAAGCAATCTCAACACCAGTAACGTTTTTTTATGGTTTTTTACAATCTTGAAAATCTTCTTAAAACTACACTAAACGTTCATTATAGACTCATAACTGTGTCTTTATAATTTCTAAGAAATTAAGAAAGCCAATTTGTACTGA
Organism: Elysia crispata; assembly: GCA_033675545.1. NCBI lineage: Eukaryota > Metazoa > Mollusca > Gastropoda > Plakobranchidae > Elysia > Elysia crispata. Next base: position 130,377 of record JAWDGP010004619.1, on the reverse strand, counting down.
AAAAAAATCATAGTTGACATTATAAAGCGCACAAAAGCCGTACGGTGTTTTTTTTTTTCTTGCCTTTTGTTTCGGTATTTTAGAGTCACCATTTGTCGTATTTCTATTATTAAGACTGACCTCGGAACACAAGCTTTTAGCTGTATAATGAATAACAAGTCTTTTGAATATCATTTTCTATGAAAAATTATGCGTCTGGAATATTAAATCGTCAGAAACCTGAATGATTTTGAATGGCAAAAAAATTATATCGGACAAAAAGACCCAATATATCTATAGACGTGTAGGTAAACCGAGCAAATGTTGTTCAAATTGAACTACCGATTCAATAAGAATATTTAACTTATTTTGTAAAATCCAAAACTATTTACATATGTTTTTTTTTTTCACATTCATTACCATGTAGGTTTAAATGAATGCGCAGCTAAGAATTCCTGTTAGGCATTGCACTTTCAAAGATTTTTTTTTTGCTAAAATTCACAGCTTTGTAATAAGCGGTTAAAAGGATCTAAAAGCAGGTTGGAAAAGTACAAAACTAGCCGATTTCCTTTATTACCATCATGCATTATTTGTTGATTGTTTAAGACAAAATGCTTCAAGCATACCATATGCAAAAGAATAATAGCAATTCCAAATAAATTTGAATAAGATTAGTGAGCTTTATTTTCAGTCTAGACTCCAGGTTCTCAGACCGATGGTCATATCTGTTCTGATCTCCCGATTTTTGTCTTAAACTGATAATCCTTGACCCATGACTCTCTAGAGTGAGCGTCCTCTACAAAAAGGCATAGACATTCTTATTTGTCTGGTTTGTGTAAACAACACAAACGTTGTGTTATGAGAAATATATGAGCAAATTCAAACCATGATATTTTTCGCTGCTTTACATTTTGTATGAGCTAGTTTAAAATTAGAACATCTTCCATGCACTTCGAACAAATATTGCAAAATAAATCAATTAATTCGAAGTCATATAGACGTAAATTTTTTTATTTGCCTGACTCTTCTTATTTTTTTAATGTTTAACCCTGTGTAATTTTCCTACGCACACACTCTCTGTCACCATCTAAATATATTTATGTACACAAACACACACGCGCATATATATATATATATGTTTATATATATATTGTGTATACATATAATGTAAGTATGTATATGTGGGTGTAGATATGGTTTTGAATCTATATAAATAAATAAATAAATGAATATAGAGGTGAAAAAATTGGAATGAATATGTCTGCAATCTTATTGTTATAGAAGATGTGGGAGCCCGAATCGATCAATTCTTACTCAGTGAAATAATCATTAATTTTATATGAAAGTAAAAGAAATAACGCTACTAGTCCATTCGAATTTGAGCACACCACAGTGAGACTGTCTGAGCCGCGTGTTTTTATAACACGGCTGTAAGAGCAAGCACTGAAATACACAATAACGAATATCCATGTATATGACTTATGCACGCGTTTAGCAGGTCATCTAAGTATATGACTTATGTACATGTACGTGTTTAGCAGATCATCTGTGTATGTGACTTACGTACGTGTTTAGCAGGCCATCTAGGTATGTGACTTATGTACGTGTTTAGCAGGTTATCTATGTATGTGACTTATGTACGCGTTTAGCAGGTCATCTAAGTATGTGACTTATGTATGTGTTTAGCAGGTCATCTAGGAATGTGACTTATGCATGTGTTTAGCAGGTCATCTAGGTTGTGACTTATGTGCGCGTTTAGCAGGTCATCTAAGTATGTGCCTCATGTACGTGTTTAACAGGTCACATATATATGTGACTTATGTGAGTGTTAAGCATGGAAAGTATATAAAATGTTAATTCTTGGCAGGAAGGCGAAAATAAGAATGACAAGCTTATTTTGTACCATTCATATCTATTTATATACCCTTTCAAACATTCATTGCTCTATACATTTAAATAAGGCGCACCTATGAATTTTTGCAAGGCAATGAGTTTTAGTGGGAATTCATAGCCTTCTATTTAGTGTGTACAAGAATCTTAAAATACATTTTGGAAAAAAAAAAAAGAACTCTTTGGCTTCTAAATTGAAAGAAGAAAATAATGTCTTGACAAAGAGAAAAACGTCTGGGGGTGAAAAAAAAAATAAGGAGTGTTTAACTGCTGCATCTGGGCATGGACAAAACCAATCGAAAAGAAATTGGATAGCTCTTACAGACAACAGCGCAGGGGAGTCTTGGGCACCGATTTATCTAGTTTTCTTACGATTTCTTGTTGAAAAACACCCCTGCACAGATAGAGCATTTTGAGAGAGAGAGAGATAGAAAGAGAGAAAGAAAGAAAGAGAGAGAGATGCAGAAAGAGAAAGAGAGAGAGAAAGAGAGAGAGAGAGATGGAGAGAGACAGAGACAGAGAGGGAGAGAGAGAAAGAGGTTTCCGTTGTATACAGATAACTACATTTTTATGGCTTGTTTGCTAACAGTGATTTATGGCGCTTATCATATGCTCTTCCATATAACGTACAATACCAGCCTCTTTTCTACCAAAATAATTTCCATTATAGTGAGCTCTTCAATTACGCATATGTCATGTACCTTTCAGCACTCAAATAATTTATTACAATTATGCATTAAAACCACTTTGTCATGTTGAGAGCTCTTCCTCCTCTATTGACTGATAAACTGGATCTTTGAGACTTTTCAAACTCTCATTTATGAGTCGGCAGTCACCCGTCTGGGCCAGGTGATGAGTTGATGCTCAAAAGTAGCCAATGCTTCCCTCACTTCTTCAGCAGTAAAATCTGGATCACACATGGCTCTGCCTTTCTCTACCAACCGTACTAGTGTCAAATCACTTAAAAACTCATGCAGCTTTTCCTTCTTTCCCTTTACCGATAAATTTCACTAGTTCTATCCATGTTGTCCTTGCCTTCTCACATCCTCCTTTTGTTTTGATCAAATTCTTTATTTTCAATATCTTTTTAACTTTTTCAGTTTGCGATTTGTTTGCGACGTGGCATTTGAGCAGGATAAAAAATTCAGTTCCCGTTCAATACGAGGTTTTATTCTATTTTGATTTCTCCCCATAAATGCGACAAATCATTTTATTATACTCATATTTCTCCCGCTCAAAACGACATCGCGTTTTGCGCTTGCTGTACACCATACAATCCAATCTTCTAGGTGTTTTTTGATGTTTTTTTACGACAAAATAATATCAAGATTGTCATCTTGGTTTTGAATCAAAGTCGTTCAGAAATACTGAAACCTAATTATGTTCAGAAAGGTGTGAAACTGTTAAATATGAAAAATAAATTTTCCTGACACTGGGTCCTGTAGGTAATACATGTTATTTAAATTATCACAACTGTTCTTGCTATAACCCTCAAATCGGTTCAAACTATAGTCATTTATTAAATGGGATGAGCAAAAGTTAAAATCATATCTTTTTGGGCACAGAAAGCTCCATCCTTGACCAAATAAAGTCTTTTTTTAAAATTAATTTCTAGTTCATCCATATAAACTAAAATGAAGATCCTGAAATTTAATTAGGTTGAATAACCACAATATAAAGCTTAATATGTAAGACTATGTTCAATTCTTTACAAAAAATTGAGAAAAAAGTATTTGACTTAGTGAGCATACAAACGGAAAAGAAAAAAAGAAGATCATAACGGTTTAATGACTCACTACCTTTGCATTGAAAGTTTATTATTTGATAGTTTATTCACTTGCGATTCAAGTGGTTTGTAAAAATGCAGATCATTAAAAGTCTAAAGTTTTTAAAAGCATAATCTGTAAACACATTTTTCAGAATTTTGTCTGAAACAATGCCATGGTAAATGATGTTAAACAAAGCGCATGCATCTCGCTCTTAGTATTTTCCAAGAGGAAGTCTGTATACATGTAAAACCTGTTTTGGATTGCTGGATTGCCTGATGTAGTCCATTATCTACGACATGACGCATATCAGGTGGTTCTCTTCAAGTGGTGAGGCTAAGGGTCTTCAGCTATCTTCCTATTATACTAGGGCATAAATTAACGACGAAAATTGTCTGTAGACCTGAGGGGATGCTTCCCCTCGTGATCTTCGATACTTCACAAATACATGCTATACAAAAATGCAAGTAATTTGAAAAACTAATGTTCAGACCTATTTTACAAACCAGCAAAATCATTTCTTGAGATGTATATAAAGAAACGTATATATATATATATATATATATATATATATATATATATATATATATATATATATATATATATAAAATATGGCTTCTGTAAAGTTCAAGATAAAAATTACCACAACAAGACTAGTACGTAAAGCGACTTTTCTAAAATGTGCCTCTGTTTATGAAATTTTTTAATTTCAAACTTATTTAAGCAAATAAACAAGTCATACTGCTTGCCACTCCACAACCATTTAGTAATCAATAGTTCGTCTGATATTTTTACATGAACAATCATTCCACTAGTTTTCTTACGCGACTTTATTGTTTCCGTCTAACCTTTTTCAGGTATCTTCTCAATCTCTCTTTGTTACATTTTTCAAATTCTATCAGCATTGTTTACTGTTCCACAAGATCAAATGAAGGAGAGCAAAGTGCAAACAAATGTTTTACTGGTAACGCACAAAATCGTACACGGTCGGCAGCTGCCAGCCGCCATTAGATATTCAATTTGTGCGGGCGTGTAGTATCAAGCCGGTTTATAATTCTATGAATCTAAATTGCGAAAGTAAACTCTTCTATGAAACTTAATTGCGAAAGGAAACTCTTCTTGTAATGGAGGAAAGCTTTTGATTATGGTGACATCCAGAAAACCAAAAGTAAAATGCATCTTACGATGTTTTTTGTAGTATAGAGATAGTTTGCGGCAAGCAGCACTCAATTTTCTTTACTTTTCTATTGCTTTCCTATAAGATACACATAAAAGTGCTTTGCAAAGTCATTTTTCATCGTTGCAATGAAATTTGGAGCATATAGCTGAAATGTATTGTACAGTGAAAAAGGAACAGCTAAGCTGTAATTATTCATTTTGTTTTTCAATCTGTTCTGATTACATTTTTGCGCCACAAATTATCTCTATCCTTATTAGACATATAATTTTCTCTTCAATTTTCATTTTATTCATAAATCTTCCTTCAGTATTTTTTTAAGATCATTCTATGACCTTTAATTTGATAGTCTTCTTTTAAAATTTCTAATTCCAGTTTAAGGACAATGAGAAGGATGTACTAAAAGTTTTGGGGAAATTTAATTCCGCGAAACCTTTCCCAAAATTCTGCGTTTTGAGAATGAAACATAAGGACTAATGTTTCTAACCAAACTTCAAACAATTTTATTTTCACGAGTTGAGATTTGATTTTCTTTCCTACCTTCATTTTTCACCTTTGGTCTTAATTCAGAAGAGTAATCCATAACTAATTGAACGTCATTTATCATTTCCTTCCTTTTTCTGTTTTCTGTCTCCTCTTTCCTGTATGTTTACTCCGTACCAAACCTAACATCTCCCAACATAAAGCTAATTCTGCAATTAAAGCTTGTATTGACAAGCTGAAGCCATTAACAAAATAAACAAAAGATTGTTAACTCATATGCATATTTAAACGGAGTACAGCAATGCAATGATTGATATGCTTCATTTCAACAGACTTTTACAGACATTTTGATATGCTTTGAAAGTGACTAATATAACATAGGATTTCATAAATCTTTATTTCCCTTTTCAAGGCATTGATTTAAACATGCTTTAACTAAAAAGCCATACACAACATAAGTTTATCAAACTTAATCTCGCCAAGATAAGTATTACAACAGACAGTATAATTGTTATAACATGGTATCAAGACTATCGGCTCATCTCCAAAAATTCCTCTTTAATTATGAAGGTTATCGTTCAAGAAGTAGCTTTTATCCAAGGCAATCAAGGAGACTGCACTCTAGGTCGAATTGCGACTGAACGCATAAGAAAGATTTTATACCACTGAGTAGCTTTTTTGATAACCCTACACAACGAGAAAAAATGGGTTTCGCTTCTCTCTCTATGTCTCTTTCTCTTTATTTATCTATCTTTCGTACTCTCTCTCTCTCTCTCTCTCTCTCTCTCTCTCTCTCTCTCTCTCTTCAACTCAGTCATATTCCACTCAATTCTTTGCTGTGCGAAGCAGCCAACGAGAGAAGATTGTCTTCAGGAGTTTGTCGTACATTGAATATTTCATATCTGTAGGAGACATAGACTAAAAGAGAGGCAAACGAAAATCGAACAGCGTGTGGAGATAGCATGCAAAATAAATAGTGTTACTGAATGAGAGATAGACAGGTAGGTAAATAGTGATCTTGGGGAAGGCTGGAATATATATATTATGTATACGTATATTATATTGATTTCAAACGGTACTAACAAATTGCTTAACAAAAGGAGCAGGATATAAATAATTATGAAATACCTGGAGTAAGGTCTTGCCATGACACTTGTGTCTGGAGTCCTGTTGCTCTAATCTTCGCCAAAGCCGCCTGATGAGAGCAATAGGGCTCGAAACACAAGTCTCATGGCAAGGCCATATTCCAGGTATTTCATAATTATTTATGTATGTGTGTATATATATATATGTATATACAGAGAGAGAGAGAGAGAGAGAGAGAGAGAGAGAGAGAGAGAGAGAGAGAGAGAGAGAGAGAGAGAGAAAGAATATTGAGATGTAATCTGTTTTAATATTAACTAAAAGCAAAACAAAGAGGAAACGTGGAGCCAGTCCAAAAGGAGACAATCTCAAGCTGTTATAATGCCTTAGTATTACCAAAGTTCATTTAAAAGTTCGATACTGTATGTGAAAGATTAGTAATTCTTTTAGTGTGTTTTAGTAATCTTGAGTTCATGTGAAAGTTCGAGCACTGTATGTGAATGAAGAGAGGTTATCTAGTGTATTTCGTGATATTCTTCCATTGTGAAGACGCGTGAAGCATACCTTTCTTTATAAATCATTTTCCCATTTTACTGAGACAAGGGGCTGAAAGGTTGTCACCGGTTTAGCAGATCTAATTGAAGACCTTAATTACCTGCTTTCGAAGCAACACAGAATAATAATCAGAAGTAAGGCCTCGTCAAGATGACAATGGAAACTTAGGATTCTCTGAAAACTTTCATAATTGAGCCACAATTTATTTGTTGAAAATGACACAAAATGTGAGTACACATTTCAGATTCAGAGGAGCACTTTCAAGACACACGTGATAAGGACAAAGACATGTCGATAAGGACCCTTGATGAGAGATGATTTGTCTTCAAGCTCTGTCCTCTTGTACTTAGCATGTCTCCTAACCTTTGAAAGGCACTCTAGTCCATCAACGTAACCTTTGCTCTAGAGGCTACAATAGCATTGCACTTGGTATATACGGACATTGTGTCAGGGCTCCCCGCTGCCAAGCATGAATTTGTGTTTATAAATTAAGCAGACACTTTAATTTACAGATGTTCGGTGTGATTAAAAATATAGCCTACTCATTTTACAGGAGAAAATATAAAACAAAGCCTAAATCACAATAGAGCCCGGTCTGCAGTTTCTTTTTTGTTGTGACATCCAATAGTGCTAACTCATGAGAACAAGACGGTATGTGATGAAAGTGTTAAGATTTGGGTCGGTAACAGTATCGATTCATTAGAATTTATATAATCAGTCATTCCAAATCACTTAAGCTATCAATTCAATCAAGATTGCCATCTTTATCTTGCAGGATTTGTATCAATTCAATCAAGATTGTCATCTTTATCTTGCAGGATTTGGACTCTCATGTGATACGAGGCTGCATTAAAATATTTATTGGTTCATAATAAATCGATAATATGGTTGAAATATAAAAGTTTGCTTTCAAATTCTCAGAGCAAATTCCAGTAGCCATTTTGCAGAATTGTCTATTTGCTGAATCAGTCCACTTCTATTATTATAGATCTTAAACCTTTTATTTCTCTTTCTTTTCCTTACTTTCCTTGGTTGGGGGCGAGTCGGCGCACCATAGTTTGAGTGTGATATTTTTTTATAATGCTAAAAACCTTCTAAGAAACCCTTAATGGAAAATGTTTGGATAAAACTTTGACTTTGTCCAGGATTGCATGTAAAAATTTTCTAAGGAATATCTCATCATGATATCTTCAATCTCATTTCCGGTCTATTTTATGGAGGTAAGCGAATGACTCCCGCCATCTAATCCTAAAACAGAATCCCTCGTGCTCCACTTGCATTTCCATAACCTGCACGATATTAGTCGACTGAAGACGATGAGCACTTTTTTATATTCCTTTATGAACTTAAGTTCATGTCAATGAAAAACTAAACACAGCAGTTATAAAACTTTAATTATTCAAGCAATTAGATTTCAAGCCCATCGTATTAAAAAGTAAGCAGTTTAATTATGTTGGTATTGCGACAAACGAATAAACTGGAGAACAGCTAGTTGTGTATTTCTCATTCTATTTAAAGATCAATCTAAACGTTCTTTATTGTTATGTCTGTTCATCCCCGCAAATAAGTGCCAAGAGGCGCACTATTTTACAGAATTTCGTTTTATTTGTAATTATTATAACAAAATGAAATATCCCTTCTACGAACAGGACTCTGATTTCAGTTTGCAACGCCTTCTTAATGAGTGCTGAAAAGTTTGGGCCTATGTTCAAAACTGATGAAGACCAAACGATTATTTAGTAAAAGCCCTTAAAGAAATACATTAGACTCTACAAAAACAAAAATTACAAAAGATGTTATAGAAAAAAAATTGTCTCTTTTAAAAAAAAATAAATGCTCTTAGACTCAGAAGCTTCATGTAATTGTATCATGTACTCTTTTAGGCCTACGGTTTTATTAACACACCATATTCGATTTTAAGATAATTACACCATTGTAAACTAATAGTTGAGATCAATACTTTGTTAGCAGCTGTCATAAGACTTTTGTCCATTCTATAAATTTATGTGTGTAGGTGTTTTGTCTTAAATGTCATAAGTTTGGTATAGGTCTAGATCTAGATATGTAATTGGCCGTTAGATGGATTACAAGCTAGATCCTGTAGTTTCTCCTTAATTCTATTGATTGTTTTTGTTTTTCTAACTAGAAGCTTTTTTTTTTCTGTGTGCCCAGGATTCTTTAAAACAGTAAGCATGTATATATATATATATATTTTTTTTTTCTTTTTTTTTTTTTTTTTTTCTGACGTTTCAAAGTGCTTTAAATAGCAGGATAGGGGAAAAATGCTTCCTCTTATTTTAATTTTCTTTTATTTCAAAACACTTTCATTGGCTGAAAGAACTTAAAATAGACCATTTCAACTTCTAAATCGAATCATAATTGTACCATCTTTGTTAATATATATATTACCCCCCCCTTTCTCTCTCTCTCTCTCTCTCTCTCTCTCTCTCTCTCTCTCTCTCTCCCTCTCTCTCTCCCTCTCTCTCTCTCTCCAAAGGCCAGGCTGTTGGACGCTCGCTGAACCGTAATAAGAATGCATCACTGGTCATAGTGAGGAGAAGTGAAAGATTCTGGTAATCAGGAAAAATTATGTCATTTTATTATGATCGTTCTTTTCGGCTGTTTTTAACTATGTATGGCTATTATAATTATAATTGACAATGCTGTATGCGCCATGTATGTATATTCCCTTTTATGTTAAACAGCATTCTCCACAAACTAATTGTTCTCTAAATACTTCCTGTGTTTCTTTTTAATCTCTCATATGATTTGTTCCCGTCACTCATTTTAATTGTTGTACAGTAGTGTTAAATATTAATTTTTTCATTGTTTTCCTGATTCATTATATTCTATTGGCAAAAACTTCTACGTTGAAATCATCAGGGTATTCAGGAAGTTTATCAGTCATCAAGTTAATGATTTCAGTGTATTTAGAACAAGTTTGCTGAGAATCATGCATGGTATGAGAAACATTGTGATTTCTAATAACATCGATTAGAGATAAGTACACTGTCACCAAGAAAGTAGCAGCCCTAGAAAAGAAACTTGAGAAAATCAACGCATTATTGAAAATTTAATAGAAAAAGTATTATCCATTTTTACTGCCTGTTACCTGGCAGATAGGTAGCGTTTGATCAAACTAAGGAAGGTACTATCGATCCCCAGGGATGTTTAAAGGCGCCCAAGCAGAGCGTGGTAAATCGTGTCGATGTCGCACACTGCAGAAAGAGCCAGCATGGGTGGTTATGGCAGGTTTCCATTATCGATTGTCGTAAGCTTATCATTTTCGACTAACTGGAGCCATCTCAGTGCTATGACCAGATTTTTTATGCGGACTGATTTTTTTCTTTAATTTTATGGACGCTTGTGGTTGAGAAGATGTGACTGATCTTTCAAGAACTTTGGAAATAAACGACAGATTTGGCGTCAGTCGATGTTTTTTTTTTTTTTTAAATAAAACGACCAGGAGAAGGTATTTTGAGAAGAAAAATAACTACAGAGTACTAGACATCCGATGAAGATTTCTGTAAGATGTGGTAATAAGATGATAAGATGATAAGATATTCATAGAGCACACGAGGGACAAGAAGATAGAGATCGCCCTATATTTTTTTAATCTGAAGATAATTCCGGAGTAAAATTGCTCAGAGCAGATCGATTGCGTAACCCGAAGTTAAATAATTTGACAAATAATGTCTCCTGAGTGAAGAATGCATTGAACGTTTTGGAAAGTCTTTTTTGACGCGTTAGTTGCTAGTATTTGTGTTTACATCCTGACAATCATGGCATTAACCACCTCAAAAATACTCTCCGAGAGGCTAAGTGATCACGCTATAGCTCTTATCCTCTCAAAGATCTTCTATAGCTGGAGGGAGGATAAACAAAAATCGCAGACTGTAGCGGAATATAACAAGAAATCTAAGCTGTTTCATCTTGAATATCATTCTCAAAAATATACTATGACAAGAGCGAAGGTTGTAAGAAATAATGCCCCTATTTCATAAGGCTTAGAAGACTTAAAAAACACTTGAAATTTAAATAACCTTTCTTAAGTAATCTTATGCTGAGCCGGAAGTTCAAGTAAGGTACTAGGACTTTTTGTTTCAGCCCGGAAGTACTCTTCTCCAAGATATCCGGATGCCCATTATAATCCTACTCAGAAGCGAAACAAAGGCCCTAACACTTTTTATGAAGGCAGTTTAATATGTTTGAAGGGTGTTCCGAAATTTTCGTGTTTATGCGGCAGGCTCAGATTTCGTAAAATTCAGTCTCATCTTTACGGAACTTTGCTTAAAATTCACTTAAGTTTGAGATTAGACAGGAAGTGTATTTCATATATTTATATCTAGCTGGGCCTAAAGCTATTGGAACTGTTATTTACTTTCTTTAAAAATTTTAAAAGAAAATAGTAGCCAACAAACCATATTTAAAAGATATAAGAAGAGTGACTGTACTTTTTTTTTGAAACATTTTAATGTCTCATTCTGAAATGTGGTTTGTGTGGATAACAAAGTAAGATCACTTCAAAGCAAACAAGGAACCAGGAAAGTCTAGGCACATTGGAAATATCAATTTAGACATGTTAAAAAAGCATATCCACAAATCAAGAAAAAACATACAAACAAAATACTTTGCAAAAAAAAATATAATTAAGGTCTATATTTCAAATTAGTTGAAGTTCAGAGACGTCATTCTGTTCCCTTCGAATCTATGTTATAGCAAACAAACCCCCAAAAATGGCATCAATATTACACATTGAGCTCTTGTCAAGTCTGTATTAATTTTCCGAAAAGTTATAGCAACGGAAAAGATTCTTGAAAAAGTCGCATCTAAGAACTAAACTTAAAAACTTAGAGAATTGCTTCATCACAATTCACTATCCGCATCAACGTGTTGATTCATAATCAATTTGAAATAATTAAATAGCAACCTAAACAATAACAACGACAACAACAACAACAACAACAACAATAATAGCAACATAAAAAATAACAACAACAACAGCAACAACAACAACAACAAAAACAACCATTACGTTTATAGTTAAATTGTTTTGTACTGAAAAATAGTATCATTTTCAGAGACATTTCGCTTTTTATACAGGTTTGAATTAGATTAAAACATATCAGATAAAACGCGAGTCTGTCATTGTGTACGGCTCCTGCGTTAAAAGACAATTAAAAGAAAAGTTAGTACCTTCTTTACTGTAGTTAAAATATAAAAAAGAACAAAACGTATGCTACACATTGGTATAATATTCTTCCATATTTCCAAATGTAGCCGAATGAGTATGATTTCATACGCTAAGCTTTGGTTCTCTCATGGATGTTTGATTCTAGTCGCTGGCGGTAACAGTGCAGAAAAACCTGACTTTAGTAATTTGTCTGCTGACTTAAGTATTTTGCCTGCTGACTTTAGTATTTTGCCTGCTGACTTAAGTATTTTGCCTGCTGACTTAAGTATTTTGCCTGCTGACTTTAGTATTTTGCCTGACAAGAGGTCTCAACCTGAGACTAAGTAAAGGTGAACTACGTAGACACGCACTTCAATGTTTTTAGACTGAATTTTCAGTACAAAGAGAGTCTTAGTACGAGAAATTGAAATAAATAATCAAGAGACCTGTAAATTAGCTAACCTGAAAAGGCACAAATCTAGAGAAAGGTTGAGATAAATGGGGTAACTACGTAGGAATTTGCTGTACATTTTGTACAGAAAGCAACTTTACAAATCCATAACAAATCTCTTAAATTCAAAATGGTTTGGCTGAATTGCTTTAAAAAATCTATGACAGAAATGATAAAATAAAACGCGAAAAAGAATTTTTTTTTTTTTTTTTACACGCAGTCTTGATTTTGAAGTAATTGATTTTTGCAATATTAACATTTTAATTTGAAGCAACAATTTGCTGTCATTTGTAATGTAATTTAATAGACTATATTTCATTACGTGCCTTAGGTCTTCCGATATCTCTATTGAATCAGCAAATTTTGAAAGCAAATACAACGCACTTAGGTTATCAAGGTTTTACTTGAATTATCAGAGCAAAGCGTAAACAGTATATTGATTGAAACAATACGAATTACGTCGTCAAGCTTTGTGTGAAGATTACAGTAAGCAACAAGAAAATACTCTTGATAGTGCAACAAAGAAAAAAAAAATGAACAGTAAGCCTACACGAATAGCCTTCTTATATCTTTATGGTTGTCTGTGCTTACTCCTGTCTATTTCTGTCTATATACTCTGTCTGCATCTGTACTTGGCCCCGAGTTTTAATTCATCCCCCCTTTCCCTCTTCCCCCTCTCCTCTCTCTCTCTCTCTCTCTCTCTCTCTCTCTCTCTCTCTCTCTCTCTCTCTCTCTCTCTCTCGCCTTCCCTCCCTTCCTTCTATCTCCCTTTTTTTCACTCTGTGTATCCTTTCCCTTTTTTGACTGTCAAAACCTATTTAAAAAGTGAAAATTGCAAATCAGGCCATGTTCTTTAGATCCTTTCTTCACAAAACCTAGTTCACATATTTCCTTAATACTTGTAAGTTAAAAGCAAAACGCTCCACCAAGAGAAGCATTTTGAAGCTAACAAATAGCTTAGGCCTCAAGTCATGCCATATCTTTATAAGAAAATAGCACATTATGTCTGGTATAAAGTGCATAAAATATTTCATCCTGTATTTCGTTTTAGAAATCCTGACATGAACATCTTATACAACTATAAAGTTTACACAACGAGGACTTTAAAAGCTTAAATATCTCTTCAGAAATGTCTTTTCATTCAAAGTGTTTACAAGTTAACAAAAACAACGACAGCAGCAGCAACAACAACAACAATTACAATAACAATAACAATAGTAATAATAATAATAATAATAATAATAATAATAATAATAATAATAATAATAATAATAATAATAATAATAATAATAATAATAATAATAATATAATCATATTTAATGGTAGAAGTAGTAGTAGTAGTAGTAGTAGTAGTAGTAGTAGTAGTAGTAGTAGTAGTAGTAGTAGTAGTAGTAGTAGTAGTAGTAGTAGTAGTAGTAGTAGTAGTAGTAGTAGTAGTAGTAGTAGTAGTAGTAGTAGTAGTAGTAGTAGTAGTAGTAGTAGTAGTAGTAGTTCTTGTGTTTGTGTGTGACGAAGGTGTAAAGCCGAGAGCTCACGTGTTTTGGAGCTGCACTCTATCTATTTTAGTAGTAATGGTAGTAGTAGTAGCAGTAGCAGCAGCAGTAGTAGTAGTGGTAGTAGTAGTAGTAGTAGTAGTAGTAGTAGTAGTAGTAGTAGTAGTAGTAGTAGTAGTAGTAGTAGTAGTAGTAGTAGTAGTAGTAGTAGTAGTAGTAGTAGTAGTAGTAGTAGTAGTAGTAGTAGTAGTAGTAGTAGTAGTAGTAGTAGTAGTAGTAGTTCTTGTGTTTGTGTGTGACGAAGGCGTAAAGCCGAGAGCTCACGTGTTTTGGAGCTGCACTCTATCTATTTTAGTAGTAATGGTAGTAGTAGTAGCAGTAGCAGTAGCAGCAGCAGCAGTAGTAGTAGTAGTAGTAGTAGTAGTAGTAGTAGTAGTAGTAGTAGTAGTAGTAGTAGTAGTAGTAGTAGTAGTAGTAGTAGTAGTAGTAGTAGTAGTAGTAGTTGTAGTAGTAAAATAATACAATGATAAAAAGAATAAAAGAAATAAAAATAATAATGATAAAACAAGTAGAAGAAGAAGAAGAAAAAGAAGAAGAATAGAGCAGCAACAACAAACAAAAAGCCGACTATAGGATTTTATAGTTACATTGATTGATTAGTAGAAAGATAGATAGATAGATAAATAGATAGATAGATAGATAGATAGACAGATAGATAGATAGACAGACAGATAGATAGATAGATAGATAGATAGATAGATAGATAGATAGATAGATAGAAAGAAAAATTGATAGACAGATAAACAAATAGAAGCAGTGATCTCCAACTTATTCATAATAAGACAAAAATTACAAAATTTTGAAGTCAAGCTTTTTAACATATAATTTCATCAACTAGGTCGTTTATTTTCATCCTTTTTCTTTCGTTACCTAAATATGACAGGAATAATTACGATCCCAATAACTATTTTTTTTAAATGTAGTGAACGTTTTCAATCTGTTTGTGTAGCAGCTTAAAACGCAGAAAAAACACATTATTGTTATTTAAGCCTGGTTAAGATAGATTTAATATTTTGGTGAACAGGAAATAACTCAATATTCATTTAATCCACATAGGGAATGAGCAAAGATTATGGTATTTTATACTGAAGCCTTAGTTTGTCTAATTATCATAGACCATAAGACCTGGCTCTTTTAAAGATAGATAGATAGATAGATAGATAGATAGATAGACACAGAGAGAGAGAGACAGAAACAGAGACAGAGAGAGAGTGGGGGGAGGGGGGAGGGGGGGAGGGGCAGAGAAAAGAAGAAAAACAAACAAACAATGTAACCATCCAGAAATGAGCACCGTCTGTGAATGCCTCAGCTGTAAAGAAAATTGGTATTACAGATTATTTCCGTTAAAATAGTTTGAGAAGCCTTATCTTCTTTCTTTGGAGCGAATTATGTTCTCGTTTCAATTACCACGCAGGTTTAATAAAAGAGAAAACTCAAAATCAATTCTCCTCATGTGTGAACTGAAGAAAGAGCTACTTGATGATATGCTTTTCGACAACTTGGAAATTGGAGACCTTTTGTTTAGAAAACAAACAGGAGTTACACCCGACAAGTTACGTGAAAAGGTGTAGAGATTCCTTTGTTCAAACATAATCTATTGAGGTACTAGGTAGAGTAATATGAATGATAAAACCATAACAATAATACATTTTTAACTGCTTCTTTGAACATACACATAGTTTGCATGCATTCTACAAGATTTATTTCTCAGACTCTCCCGAAACTGTCTGCCAAATATTCAACGTGCACTATTCACTCACGTCATGGATTAATCTATTCGAAAACCCAACATGCAGCCAAAAATCCCTTTCCATGTTTCGATGAAAAGGTGAAAACGAAAACTAGAGCAGTTATAGATTTATTAACGTTCCCTAAGTCCATCTCGCATGTTCTATGATTGTCAGATTCGGAGATAAACTCTTCAACGGGTATGGACATTTTGGCATAACGATCAAATTGAACTGACAGAAAGCTGTGTCTCTGCATATTAGACAATCATCGAGTAATGGTCTTGCTTTCATTCCTTACCTCCGAGTCAGTCTAAGCCATTGAGCATTTTAAAAGGGGTCTCTAGAACCTTTGTTTTTATGTATGTTATATAAGCCTTCTTTTACTCTCAGAAACCGTGTTATCAGTTTTGTCGCATTCATCAAATGATCATCACTTCGAATACCTAAAAAAAATCAACAGCAAAGCTTGCAATGGAGACATAATGCAGAAAAACAGAAAAAAAATAGTTGATAGTGTCTTATTATTTTTTAAACTTTTTCCTTCGCGGAATCAGCGCCTAATGACGAACGTGTACAGGCTTGAATGATTTGAACAAATAGCTGATGAAACGAAAATCAAATCGGGATTATTCCAAGTCGCTTATATTTCACAATCATATTTTTTACCTTTCTTTTCTTCGCAATCATGCCTACAAAATGTTTTGCATAATAGTTATAATTTGTCCCTTTTGATCGTTTATGTGATTAAACTTTCTTGAAAGATAAAAGAGCAGACAGTTCTTAATCCATGTTCACAACACATCAAAGTTGTTTCTAAAAAAACTTATTTCAATTGAATTAATTGTTTTGCGATCCTTTGAGCAAAATGTGAAGATGCTGCTAAATTTGTGTGTAATGAAATTGACAATCGTTTTATAACAAGAGAGCAAAAACCATTGATTGAACTTTTATAACGTGCTTTCTTCATAATATCGTTTTTGTTTTTATAAATCATCTCAAATTTTAATTTGTTAAAAGAACTGGACAGCTTCCATGGTTTCTTGATGAAACATTCTGAGAAATTCATTTTGTTTATTTTATACAGATGAGATTTGATCATTCTTATTCGTTATTTTTGCTTATTTCTATGAAAACAATTCAAACAAGTTACATCTGTGTGCAATGATGTATCTTAACAGAAACGTGAAATTACATAAGTCGCAACCTTAAGTGAAAACTCACACAAAACTATTTTTTTTTCAGTGTATCCATTGGATGTTTGCATCCTACATACAAGATAAATTACATGACAATAATTGTCTCTTAAAGATTCCTATATAAGATTCCTCTAGGCGTGCTATCTATCTGTCTTCCTATCTACTAATATATCTATTTTTCTTACTTTGTTTTTATTTTTTCTTTCAGTAGAAATGAATTATATAGCTTAAGTAAATGGCTGTAAGCATTGAATTATCTTTAGATCCAATAGTCCTGAAGGTTCCAAGGCCAGTGTACAGCGAAAGTTGTAGTGCTATTTATGCCTCTGCTATCATATAATCCATTAATTGTTTTTTTTTTTTTCAGTCAAAATTAGTTAAACCGGTTTTTAAAAAAAAAGTTGTTCACAAAATGAGGGTCGGAAAATTCACTCTTTAAAGCTTTTAGGAATGTACTTGAAAACCTTGTAAAATTATTGACTTGGGGTGGATCTCAGATTTAAGATTTTTTAGATCAGGATAAAACATTGAAGAAGTTTGATTTCACCATAAATAAGACCTTTCTATTTTTCTTAAAAAACCAAATGCTGGTGAAATATATTCAAATAATCATCTTCTTTTACATCGAGAGTAGCAAATCTTACATAAATCTTGATTTCAACAAAGAGATTCTCTTCCATTTTTCAGTCCCTTTGTTTTCCTTATAATCAATGGACAAGAGCTTGGCTTGTAATCAAGCGGAATCTGTCTGGCTTGCAGCTACAGTTAGATCAATATTGGTTTGTGACCAAACATGATGATCAATGAACACAGCGTAAGCATCCGTGCTGATCAGAACATTCTTATTGTATTCTATTAATTAAGAGCATTTTATAGTTTAGGATAAACAAATCTGATCACAGAGGATTTCAATAATTTTACATCGGACATTATCTTTGCTTATACAATAACAATTTTCAAGGAGTTCCTTTTTCTCAATTTGGTATTTAATCATTTGATATCCAACTTAGAAGAATATTAGATTTGTTAAATATATATCAAAGGATGAAGAATCAATGAAAACCAGTGTAATTTTCGTAAACATCGATATAGAAGACGAAACCTTAGTTTGTGCTGTGAACAGCGATTCTCTTTACTAATGAGATGCGTCAAGAGCGAGACACTTGAATTTCACCGGTAATGATGGACTCATTGTTTTGACTTCTTATTTTGTGCTATGATCCTAATGATACGGCTCATAGACAAGGCACAAAGTCAGAATGAGTTATTATACAATAGGAAAAATGTCATTATGTTACTTCCCGATAAAAATACTAAGTTATTAGTTCTAAACAAATTAAAGCACTTCTGCGCTATATTACAAAAGCGTTTAGAATCTTTTAAAAAGCACCAATGACTCAGAGCAGCCTCGCTTAAATCGTGCATTGTGCTTCAAAAGATGGAGATGTGACAGCTGGAGGTGATAGAGCTCAAACGAGGCATATCACGAGCCTAACCCGTTTTATTCAAAGATTATTGAAAGCCTCCAGTGCCATCCTATCTTTTCTTCCTATCGACTCATAGGGTAGAATTGCTTGCACTTGACTCACAACCTCAGCACAATCTATGCTGAAGGAGAATAATGAGTTAATATGAAGAAGAAAAATAAAAAAAATTTCCCCCTTGATACATTTTCGTTGTCCACATCTTTCGTTTTTTTATCTACCCACTCCCCCCCTTTCACACACACGCACACACACATATGTGTTAAATGGAAACGGTGAATTAATCTAGAAGCATCAAGTGTTTCTTATAAAAAGACCACAGATTTTGATTAAGTTAATAATGTAATAACTACACAAGTCGCAATTGAACTGGCTAATTAGATTTATCGAATTTTTTTTACTTTTAAGAAGTTTAATATAAAACCAACACTTTATCATTTTCAGATCAACTATATAGCAGGGTGTCCAAACTGGTTGTCAAACATTTGTTTGCACTAAGAGTCTGCGAGATAAAGTTGGATTCGCTCACGTGTCGAAAAAGAAGTAAATCTTTCCTCACACTCTGACTCTTATTAGTTCAAGCTGTCCCCATACATTTGTAATAAAGAAAACCGAAATCAGTTCGTATACTCGTAAGTTTTCAACCTTAGTGCTAGTATTAGTAGAACTATTTGTTTGGAAAATTAATGATTTGAATGAAATTTGGAAGTGGTGAATGAAAACGTAAAAGTGGTCTAGGTCGAATCTGGACACCCCCCCCCACACACACACACACACAAACACACATTAAGCTCCGGATTTTTTCAAAATGCCAGATGGGATAGTACACGTGCATGTATTATTGCAGAGCAAAGACACTAGAGACAGATCAACTAGAACAAAATTAATGTTGCTGACCCAATGAGTGCATGATTGCCTCGAATTTGAATAAAAACGATTGGCTCACGAATATTGGAAATATTCAACGGTAAACTCAAAAGGCTTTATTACTGAATTAATAAACATCGTTTTAGATTCAGGAGATTATATGATTACTTCTACTCAGTTTGACCCAGCATTGAATACTATTGCAGGTTAAAAGTAAAAAAAAACTCTCTCTCTCTCTCTCTCTCTCTCTCTCTCTCTCTCTCTCTCTCTCTCTCTCTCTCTCGATCTATCTATCTATCTCTCTCTCTCTTGGTAGCTAGAAAAAAATATCGAATAAGCAGACGTGACAAACCAGGGCATTAGAGTTGGAGCCTTATGCCCAGACACATTTCTCGGTGTGTCTGAGCTCCGATTACTTTCTATGTTTTCACAACGATCTGCCTCGTTGCTTGCCTCTTCTTTTCTTTATTAAAGGGAATTCCAAGACTTGTTAGTTAGGTTTCTTTAAAATTATTTTCATCTTTTTTTAAATTGAACTCCGAAAACATTGCCGCTACAGAACAAACTAGAATGAGTACACTTTTGATCATCTGCGTGTGATTTATTATCTATATTATAAAAGGCAGCTTAATTTTTTTTTCTACGCTATCTCCTTCAAACCGTTCAATATACTGTAATGTGGTTCACTGACTTTTGACAATCCACTCTCAGTCTCCAATGCGGTCGATAAAAACTGAATAAATTTATTGGATTTAGAATGCTCTTGAAAATCCATTGTATTTTATTCCACTAGTCCTGTTGCTGGATGAGACATTGGTTGAAAGGACAAATCACGGGGATTAGAGCTAACTCAATGAACAGGTACATTTAGTCCATTCAAAGCTTCATGAGCACCACAAAATTTTGATGCACTTGAGGCTAGCATTGAGCTGTGTAGCCCAGACTTTAGAGTGTGTAGCCTACTTCTAATTATAACAACAAACGTATACATGAAGATTCTTTAATGTAGTGGACAAAGGAAAAATTACACTATCCCTTGATTAATAGCTTCACCTTGGCTTAAGAATGATTGTTCTTTTATCCTTGCAAATAAAAACCAATTTCCAATTAATTTTCACCGAAACAATTAGATATTCTGTATCTACGAGATTTTTTATTTAATAAATTCAAACCCCAGGTATAAGCTCACTGTTTAAAATCTTTAAAAAAAACATACCGTCCTATGAGTACTCATTAGGAATCAAAAATAATATCTACAATAGAAACGGGCAGGACCAGTGATGGCTTTAGTGGTGAGATAAACTAATGGAGGAATTTCTGTTGGTTTGTTTTTCTCTGGAGACCACTTTTTCTCCCTTACATTGTATCTACAGTGGAATGCACGACATAACTATGGTCTTGGTGATTAGCCAAAACAGGGATGCGGAGAAAAGTGCCCATATTTGATTTACTTTTATTTCTTGCGTGGTACTATTACTGCCGGGTAGCTATAACAGAAAGGATGTCCTCTTGGTGGCACACATGAGAAGATTTTAAATGTCTCAAGGTTCTGTGTATTTTAAAACTGTTAAATGAATGATTCCCTCAACGGTTCATTTGAACAGGGAATATTGCTTGTTAAATATAAACTGTCACATTTGAATACATTTTCGGGTTATCATGTTTTAACTTTTGGGATTTGTTTATTTTTATTTACCTCCTTTTTTAACGATTACATGTACCTCTTTTGTAAAAAAAATTGTTTCAATTTATCCACTGAATAGAATGTCAACTAAACAACTTTGATTATAAACATTATTATTGGCTTGTATTTCATCCATTAATTTGTTGAAGGGTATCTAACAATCATTTAAAAAAAATTGTATTCGAAATAGAAAATAATTGTTTTACGGATTATAATTCTTACTATTCTTTATGGGACCAATAAGATTAATATTATCGTTACTTTATTTGCTATGATTGAAGCGGTGCAATCAATGCCGGCGTTTTATTTTTTTAAGGAGAGGCTGAAAACATCTTTTATACCAGGCTTTTGTCCTGATAACCAAAAACTTTGGTATAAAAAAATGAAAATTTATTGGTTTATGACATAATCGATAAATTTATACAAAATGATGATAATATTGTTGATAATAGCAACATAAATAACATATTACGAGCGTGAAAAGATTTCATAATAAAATAAAAGTTATAACAGCTGAAATAAAAGTAAAATATTGAGACAGTAATCGTCATAAATAAGATTTCAATAAAGATGAAAAAGTAAATTGTTTCATAATGTGTATCTCATTGCAGATGCCACTGCATCTACCAGTAATGGAATGAATGGTGATGATACTGATGACAAAGATATTGATAACGATGATGATATGATTACCTAGGAAGCAGTAGTGATTGGGAAAGGTGGTTTTGTTGATAGCGTTTGCAGCATTAATTATGATCAAAACAGTGAAGAATCTTGTTTTTTTTTTTTAAATCTTTTTACAAGCGAATTTAATTTTTGTTTAACGTTCAGATATTATAGCGTTTTGACCTACAAAGCATGAGAATTTTTTGTTTCTTGAAAACCTGAACTTGAATAAAATATTTTTAGCGATCAAGAGCGAAAGATTAATGCTCTTGGCAATAGCGTTAACTTTTACTAGAGAAACCGTCAAGTAACAATGAATTTAAACTAATCATGTGCCGATACTGCGTACAAATAGTGTTAAAAGAGTTCACTCAAAGTATTAGCGTATCCGTTTTTCAAACCGGTGGCTCTAACTGTCTATGTTTCCACAAACGCTATTGTTTTTGGATCTTCTTTCCAACTAAATCTAGTATTTTTAATATCAAGTAAAACGGCAATTAGACGTAACGATATCTTTACACTGGACTGAAATGCTTGTTTGAGGGAATGTCTTTAACTAATGTATTTTCGTAGGAAATAAAAGGCGTTTGACAGCTTGGACAATATTAAAAGTTGATATTGTCGGCATAGAAAGCACGCTCATATCGGTTATGCCTTTATGGTCTCTGATAGGACTTTCGAAATTATAAAGGCTATCTCATTTTTGTCACTTTGCTGTAATTGGTTTTCTTTGCTGACACATTTGCATAAATCTTATATACTGTTATGTCAGAGTGTGATATTTTTTCAGCTTTACAGCAATCTGTACATAATGAAAAAAAAAGGATTTAACATATGATCGTAATTCAATTAGAAGCTTTTACATTTAACCAGCTGAAGTAAAAAAAAAAATAGCGAAGTCAAAGTGTACATCTTTTTTCTTGTCCAGTTTTAGCGTGGTCTGTTAAATGGCTGTGGACCCTTGGACTCGAAGGGCTTTTGCTCAATCTTTGGTTGCGGCAACAAAATGAGCGGGTTTTCATCAGGTACAATAACGAGAGAAGTTGGACTCAAACTGAAAGTAGGCGAAGTGCCACCGAGATACTGTGGTGCAGTCGGTGCGCCGTCAGAAGAATCCGATTGGAAGTTTGTTGACACTGGTGTATTCGAAATTTGCGACTGTGAATATCTGTCAACTGATGAATAAGGCTTGGCAAAAGTTGTGCCTGAGTTCTGTAAACTTGATAAATCTTGAGCTGTAACTTCGTCAGTTCCTAGCAACGGAGGGTCTGTATTCGGATTATCTGTATATGTGGTTCCAAAAGCACCATTATCATTCTCCGACTTTCGATGTGGAAGATTTGTGGAGCTCTGGATCAGATTCAAGTCTGAATGACGCTCAGGGAAGCTGCGTGAGCCGGTCTCCTCAGTGTGTCCCCCATCATCAAGCCTCTCCCCTAATCCCCCCACAACATAAGATCCATCATTCGGGTAAGAGTCGAGAGGCGGCGGCACCTGATCCGAATCGGTGTATTCAGTGTTGAGTCTCGATCTCTTCACATCGCCTTCACTACTATCCCCTCCGTAAAAGCGATTTCCCTCGTCACTCGACAGCTCCCTGGTATCGTCTGCCCCACCCACAATGCTTGTTGCGATGTCTGGTTCTCTGTAAGGATCAGAATTGTAGGAGTTACCCGAGAAATCTCCAGCATACGCGTTTTTGGGAGGAGGACCTGGATCCGAAATTCCCGGTTGGAATCCGCGATGGTCTAAGCTACTAGAATATTTTCCTGCGTTGTGTGATTCATCACTATAACCTCTATTATCATCGGAATCATAGGGGTTTCCTTCCACACCATAACTAGAATCGTAATGATTATCACTGAGGTATTCTCCTTCATTGTATGGTGAAGACTGGCTATCTAAGTTACGATTGGTTGACAAACCTTTGCTATTGATCCCACTGGGAACATTGTAGTCATTTTCATTGTAACTACGATCACGGTTATCATTATATCCATTGTCATTGTGCCTGCTATCACTGTATCCACTATCATCGTATTCATTGTCACTGTATCCGCCATCACTATATCCACTGTCACCGTATTCATTGTCACTGTATCCGCCATCACTGTAGTCTCTGTCTGCATATTTACCTTCGTTATACCCACCTTCACTGTATCTATTGTCAGTATATTCATTGCTATTTTCACCACTGTCACTATAACCGCTGTCACGGTATCGATTATTATTGTATCCTTTGTCACTTAATTCGTTCTTCGCGTAACCATTTTCTCTGATTTCATTATCACCGAACTTGGCAGTATCAAATCCTGAATGATCATTGCGGCTTATTTCTCGTTCATTACCAGCAACACGGTAATCGCCACCAGAATATCCGTTGATGTATCCTTCCCTGTCTGGAGAACCGTCCACTTCAGTGACGGTACTCGGGTTATAATTTTCAATGTATCCGCTCGGACGGTCGCTATGTGGATCAACAAATTCTTGCTCGTAATCGGCTGAAGACTGAGGACGGAAGGCGGAGTGTGGGCGTTGCGAGTTGCTCGAACCTGGAGATGTCGACTTATCTGATGTGTCTCCGTATTCTTCATTTCTACTTTTGTCAATCGCATATCCAGAGTTCGATTCGTTATCGAATTCTGTGAATTTGTAATTATCCCTGTTGTTTTTATTTCCATAGTTAAATTTATCAATGCCATTGTCTCCATTTGAATTGCTTTGACTGTTTGAAACAAAGTTGTCTGAAGCGCCGTAGGTTTCAGATTCTCTAGGTACACCAAATTCTGTTTTATCGGTGTCACCTGTGTTGTCATTGTCGTAATCGTAGTATGGAGCTCCATACTGATCTTCAGTATTATCATCCGATCGATAATCGTCGTAATCGTACCTTGAGTCACCGTAAGTTTTATCTGACTTATCGTACCTATTTTCACCGTCAGATTCTGAATCATTATAATAGTAATCGGAATCTTTGTACGGATCTTCAGATTGGAGGGTGCCCATCGAATTTCCACCAACGAAACTATTGGCATAAGAGTCCCCATTCTCTGAAAGAAGAGAAGAGTCGAACTCTTTCTTGAATCCTCCAGTAGGTAGCAAGGCAGCAGCCGGATTACCTTGTTGTTTGGCAAAGAAAAGCTCTGAGATTGACTGATCTTGGTTGGGAGAGGTAAGAGATTTGGCTGAGCTGCGTGCTTGAGATAGAGGGAAAGGGGCAGATGTTGCAAGAGGCCGGTTGGGCTGGCCAGATGTTGCCATGACGCCTGAGAGGAAGGTGGCGCCCTCTAGGAAAGAAGTAGGTCTTGTTGAGCTCTTTGAGGCCGTTTCTTCAAAGTCTCTGTAAGCGTCATTTTCACCGACATGAAAAGGGCTGTCAGAGATATGATTAGCAGGTGGGAACTGTCCGTTACTTTTGGTGCGGTCGTGTATTTCAGACCTCGCGTTAGAAGTTAATGGACTTAGGTGTGGATCAACATTTACGCTGTGTCCACCGTCGATAGATCCCGACTCATCAGCATCATGACGTATCGCATTAGATGGAACGGCATTCTCTTTTAAAGTTGTTGTTACAACTTCATCATTCTCACCTCCATTCGCTGCGACTTCTATGCTTTCTCTAAAAGGCACAGCTCCTACCGTCCCGTCGTGGTTACTTTCACCACCTTTGTCTGGACCAATCCCAGTCCCTGAGAGGTTGATAGAGTCGCCGAAAGAAGCTTTCGGTGCGAGGGCAAAGAGCGAATTGTCACCGGATGGACCTTGACTACCTCTTTTCCTGACCGGTAGAGTCTGACTAAACGGCGAGGCAGGGAAGAGGATGTCTGCTCTCCTATTATCGGGGGAAGCTGTGAGATAGAAAAGATAATGTTACAGATCTGTTGAAATAAGAACGAGGATAATGTAATAAGGTAGGCTTAATTAGCTTTAAAATCAATCAGTGCTGATGAAATTCAGTGAGTGATATAAATCAGCATTCGAGATGTGAATATTCCAATATTGTAGTTAAACACCTTGAGCACACACATACCCACACAAAAGAAGTGAAAATGAAATCTGAGGAAATCACAAACGTTCGCACAAGAAAAGCTCGAAATTATTTCCACATCAAATAATCAGATACCACAGAAGTTTACAAAGGACTATAACAGAAGGACAAATTGGAGGCTGAAGAAGAAGAAGAAGCTGGATGACAAACATCGAGGCCTATGTTGATATCTGTGGCAAGCTGGCACCAAACAGGGTGAAGTGTGAGAGTCGGCCTCGAGAACTAGATGGAACAGAGATTGTTTTTTGTGCAGTTGTGAATGTTTTTTGCACAGCAAAGACCATGATATAAAATAATTCTCACTTAGCAAGTATTTCATTTAGTGGTGCATGACAAAACTATTGATTCTCAGAAACCATTTTGAACTAATTACAATACATGATCCGGCTGAGTATAATATCGCGCATTTATTTTTCTTCTAAAAACTACAGCTTTAAATGTATACAAGAAATAGCTTTAAAACACATTCTGTATCTGGAAAGGAAATATGTATCGAAATAGGATATGGCCTTTAAAAGCACTTCTGGTAGACACTGAGCGCAGAGATACAACAGCAAGAGTTCACAACAATAGAGCGCTGGGCACATCACTGTTCATTCTTTCTATATACATGCGGTAAGAGATATTGAGATGATATTTGGTGGAAGTCCAAACAATAAACCTAACTATCAGCACCTAAAATGTAAATGGCAGTGAATGTAAAAAAAAAATGTATACAAGAATATGAATAATAAGTACTGATGCCTTCGCTTTAAAAAAAATAGACATCTTTATTTCATTATTTGGCTAATCAGCCCCTGTTTAAACCTAACCAATGTTGAGAATGAGGTTCTGGTTCTCATTACCAAGGCAGCGTCATTCATCGTTCCAGGGGGATTTGTGGTAAAGAGAGCAGCTATAATTGTGCAATGCTGATCTAATTAAATGAGGTAGTCTGTCTCCTTAAATTAGATTAACAGAACATCAGCTATGCTAGAAAATATCTAGTTATTTCCCCTTATAACACTTGGAGACAGCGAGGACGTTAGGCAGAACTTATCACGTGCTGTAGAACTCGTTGTGTCCAATATTCCCTTTTTTACGGTCCATTCCTCCATCCATCTTGGTCAAATTACTCCCATTTGTATGGATATTAATACAAAATATAAGCTCCTCAACGTTGCGCAGACGTGCTGTTATGTAAATTGTCTCCTTCAAGAAAGCCACTGTACCCAATTCATGGACAACGAAATGAATAAGACCTGCGTCGACCTAGAATAGGTAATCGCGTTGTCTCTAGGAATGGCCAGATCTATTTATTCTTACCATGGTTAGACCACATAAGACTACATAGCTAAACTAGCTGGGCCAAGAATTACCGGATTATACTAATTATCATGCATAAGTCATATCTGTAGGATACTACAATGAAATCATCGTATAGAAACTACTGTCTTTCTCAAATCATACAAATGGAATAAAAATATTAGCGGCGGACTGAAGTCCTTTGTTGGATGATTAGGTGTCTAAAACCCTCAAATAGTTATTGTTAAATTAACACGACGATGGTTACCAATGGTTTAAAGGATTATACACATAGCTATGATGCTGCTTCGCTTTACCTTTCTATTTCTATATTTAGTCCAATAATATTTTTCAAATTTGCCAATAGGGTATCGCGGAACTTGTAATGTTTGAACAATTTGATACGCTCTATTGTTCAAAAGTGCGTCTCGTTCAGTTGGTTTATATAAAATTAAATCATCTAAAAATATCTATCTGCTTTTTTCACCAGTAAGCCGCTCTAATCTTTGATTAGCTCACGTAACCGACAGATATGGTTATAAAAGAAAAGCCATCTTTAAGAGTCTGATATAATAAACAATTTGTTTACTCTTAGTTGCAAATATACAAGTGCTCTTTACAACATTTTATATATGCGTTATTGTTATCACTTTCAAAGTTTGGTTCACTGAATGTAGATTGGCGGCAAAAACTTTCAACTGGGATACTAGAAGATACATGATAGATTACATAAAAATATCGATCACATTGTGAAGATAACAAAGAGAATTTCTTGTTCATCGCCGATTGCCGGATCATCAATCCTTCT
>JAWDGP010004619.1:12500-97500 GCA_033675545.1 Elysia crispata | reverse complement strand
TGCCGTCTCCGAAAAAGATATCAGAGATGGAATTCCTTCTTTCAGGGGAGACGGTATCTGAAAAACCAAGGCCAGACAGCGGCGATTCCCCTGTAGGCTTGTTGTAAATATCCTGGAAGCTTGGACCCTGAGGAGGTTTGAATCCTCCAGCCAGAGAGCTGCTGAGAGAAGAGTCACCGGTTCCCCTGGAGGTGCCACCTATGCCGGTGGCAGCCTCGGGTCCACCTTTGACAAACGCCGCCCCTGCAAGCTCACCGTCGAGATTGAAGAAATCCGGACTACCGATGTTGGAAAACACCGAAGGGAACTGGCTGTTAGAGAAGCCGTTCCTGTCTCCACTGGTGTAACTGCCAGAGTTAGGGGTGTAGCCATTGCCACTGCTCTGTCGTCGGACACCGCCGGCTGGGCTACCTCTTGCCCCGTCGTAGTAATTTCTGATGTCACTGTTACCGTTGTTGTTGTTGTTGCTGTTGGTGCTGGCAACAGGTACTCTGTTGCTATTGAAGTTGTTATTGCCGCGGTTGTATATGTTGTTATAGGACTGACCACCTGTGCCACCGTTTCTGAAGCCACTGTTATCTTGTGAGGATGGTCTGAAAGGATTTGACCCATACAAACCTTTCGAACTGGTTGCTCTGAAAAAAGGCTCACGTGCTGTTCCCTGGTAACCAAACTGTGGGTTAGGTATGCTTCTGTCATTGGTGCCATCAATAGCCCTGCTGTTTCCATAGCCTCCAATTAATCGGAACTTGTCATCACTTATTGTATTTCTAGGATTGGCATTGTTATTGTTCTTAGCTCCTGGTAGAACAAGTCCTGCGTTGCCAAATAGACTTGTCCCCCCCTGACTAGGCACAACTGTGGGTGTTGCGCTTGCTCTGGGCAAGCCGTAGCCAATGACACAGCAGTCCACAACAATGTTGTTGCCATAGTTTGAGTATGGGCCAGCATAAATCTGGTAGAGTTTGGAGATAAAAAGTTTTGGTAGTTGTAGGAGTGGGTGGTAGAGTAAAAATTAGAGAAAGAAAGACGCTAATGATTTTTTAAAAAGTTGTATCCTATTTGTGCTGCTTCGTTTATTTATAATTATTTTTTTTACATAAGGAGTCTATGGAACATCCTCGTTGTTTTTACCTCCATTTCTCTCTCTCTCTCTCTCTCTCTCTCTCTCTCTCTCTCTCTCTCTCTCTCTCTCTTTCCCCAAACACTATATATCCTATTTGTTCTCCCAATACTTACCCCACACACTATATATCCTATTTGTTCTCCCAATGCTCATCCCCACACACACTATATATCCTGTTTGTTCTCCCAATGCTCACCCCCGCACACTATATATCGTATTATTTCTCCCAATGCTCACCCCCACACACTATATATCGTATTATTTCTCCCAATGCCCACCCCCACACACTATATATCCTATTATTACTCCCAATGCTCACCCCCACACACTATATATCGTATTATTACTCCCAATGCTCACCCCCACACACTATATATCCTATTATTACTCCCAATGCTCACCCCCACACACTATATATTGTATTATTTCTCCCAATGCTCACGCCCACACACTATATATCGTGTTTTTTCTCCCAATGCTCACCCCCACACACTATATATCGTATTATTACTCCCAATGCTCACCCCCACACACTATATATCGTGTTTGTTCTCCCAATGCTCACCCCCACACACTATTTATTGTATTATTTCTCCCAATGCTCACGCCTACACACTATATATCGTGTTTTTTCTCCCAATGCTCACCCCCACACACTATATATCGTATTATTACTCCCAATGCTCACCCCCACACACTATATATCGTATTATTTCTCCCAATGCTCACCCCCACACACTATATATTGTATTATTTCTCCCAATGCTCACTCCCACACACTATATATCCTGTTTGTTCTCCCAATGCTCACCCCCACACACTATATATCCTGTTTGTTCTCCCAATGCCCACTCCCACACCCAATGCTCACCCCCACACACTATATATCCTGTTTGTTCTCCTAATGCCCACTCCCACACACTATATATCGTATTATTTCTCCCAATGCTCATCCCCACACACTATATATCCTGTTTGTTCTCCCAATGCTTACCCCCACACACTATATATCCTGTTTGTTCTCCCAATGCCCACTCCCACACACTATATATCGTATTATTTCTCCCAATGCTCATCCCCACACACTATATATCCTGTTTGTTCTCCCAATGCTTACCCGCACACACTATATATCCTGTTTGTTCTCCCAATGCCCACTCCCACACACTATATATCGTATTATTTCTCCCAATGCTCATCCCCACACACTATATATCCTGTTTGTTCTCCCAATGCTCACCCCCACAGATCTGCCGATGATGCTGCTCCTGTCCGGAATACTGCTAGACTTGGGTATGTAGGTCGTGTCGTTGTAAATCTGGCCGTCTACACCCGGAGTGAAAACACCAAGTTCACCAGCGCTGCCTCACAGTTGACGTGATAGAGCGGTAAGAAAAATTGTTTTATATTGAAACAGGTACAATCATTATTTAAACATTATTTAAACAAAAATTTTTGATTATAAGGACACAATTATGAGAATAATATACTGCATGGATCGCAACGCTAAATACCTTCACTAATTACGAACTCTCTCTCTTGTTTTCTACTAATTAGTTCTTTCAGAAAAGTGAATTTTTGTTATCATTTGCACTTTTATCATCTTCTGAAATGAATCAATCAGAGGAGCAAATAATGCAGGAAAACTTTCTACGCTTATCAGCGAAACAAAATGGAATAGTTTCGAAAGTCATATTTGCTACTTTATATCAATATAAATAATCTGAATGGACGTAACAAAAAATAAAACTTCCGCCCCAAAGTAAAAATGTGATGACGACATGATTTTGAAGAAAGATCTAGTTTCCTCAAAAAGATTTGTGCATATCAGAATGCTTTCCACCAAATAAAATAAACAATCCTGTTTAAGTAATCCTGCACCATTTCGTGGTCATTTAAAGAAAAAAAATAATCTTAATAAGTAATTGAA
The DNA here is from genome assembly GCA_033675545.1 of Elysia crispata. Lineage (NCBI taxonomy): Eukaryota > Metazoa > Mollusca > Gastropoda > Plakobranchidae > Elysia > Elysia crispata. The sequence continues at coordinate 94,444 of JAWDGP010004619.1, read as the reverse complement.
ATATAAAATGAGTTATTGAAATATGCAGGGAAAAGAGGGCGAAAGAAAATGGGATGGGAGTGGTTATATACGCGCTAAATTTACATAGATTTAGACATTGAAAAAAAGAAAAACAACGAAAACACAGCATCACCCCCCCACACGCACACACACACACCGGCCCCCCGAAAAAAAGTTGGTTTACTCCAGACTCACGTGATACCAGAGCCAAAATCTGGACCCATTCCTGAACATGCAGGCATTATTTCGCCGTATGTTTTCAAGCGGAAAGTATAAACATCGTCCTTTCTGCTGTTGTTGTCGTTATTGTTGCTGCTGGAAGATGGGAAACCAACCAAATCAAAGGTGACTTTCAGGTTTCCGTTGTTGAAGCACCCAGCGCCCTGAGATGAGGACACAGACATGAAAAATAGAAATAAGGCTGCAAGTAACAAAACGGTTTTTACAGTTTAAGAATAAATTATTTTCCATATTTCAGCAGAGACTTGAGCGATATGCAGAAAGAGCATTTTTTCCCTCTTGTCACAAAAATCAGAAATAGATGTTTTGATTCTTTTTTGAAAGATGAAAAACATTCAGTTGCCACATAAATAAGATTTTCAAAGTATCAAGATACAGACTATTTAAAATCGTAACATTTTTCTGTCTCATCCTTTTTTTCTTCTTTCCGTCTTCTTCCTGACTAGTTCTTTTTTTTATAATTATTTCTATCTTTTCCCTCTAATTCACTCTTCCTCTGTTTTCTAGCCACAAATATTTAGACTCATGAGGCATCTCCTTCTACTAACCTGAGTTTCACCGAAAGTTATGGTCCCTCTGATCTGGCTTTTTAGACTGCATACCGCTGCGGAAAAAATCACCAAGAAAAAAGCAACATTTAGAGATTGGTTTAGGTTCTCAATCATAATATTGTGCACCAAAGACAGAATAGTATAAAAATTCGAATATACCTATACTTTTGTTATTTCCTTTCATAATTTTAAATACATCGGTCACTTTAATGCGAGAAGTTTTAAAAAGAAAATTACTTCTTGAAGTAGTTTTCTCCACTAAGTTAATAAAATTGCTTTTCCATAACACTGCAAACAGTCACTCAATCTAGGTCTTTTTTCACTTCACCCGCTGTCCTTATTTTCTCAACATCAGCTCGTATGCTTTTAGTTTTCTTTGTCATTATTTTTTCGTCACATGTAGAAAAGTGGGATTTAATTCAAACCAACTGTAAACTTAATGAGAAAGGATAAGTTGTCAGAAGATGATTTCCTTTTGATATCCATTGCTACTTTTCAAAATAACTACCAAATAATGCGTCTTAGAATCTTGGGACACTTATCATAAAAAACAAAACTACCCGCTAAAATAGACGTTTTCCTCTAAACTTTAGACCAGCTAGAAGCTTAAATCTTTTACGATTCTACTTCTTTTTCGACAAACGCAAGACAATTTCCGTTTCGGATTCTGTATTTCCTTTCTGACAAAAACATCCAGACTTGTCAATAAATTGAAAATTAAAGACAAAAAAGAGGAAAATTGAAGGAGATATTCGCCCTGTCCCGCCTCTACAGGGAGCGTTATTTGGTCGCTTGACATTTTCAAATCTCTGTACTCTAGTAGTCTTTACTCTGACAAGTTCAACTGTTACTTGTCTGATTATTTTCCGGTCGTCTGATCATAAAGTGTTCTTTTTTTCTTTAATTTTTTTTTCGTTCTTGCCTTTTAAGTGGACATTTTCAGATACGAATGTTTTCACACCTGCCTTTGTTTAACTGATTTATTTTTTCATTATTTTTTTACGTGTACAAAAAATTGTTTACACTTTTTGCTTTACAAATGACTCGACCTATTCCGGCCTTGATTTAATCAGGCTCTCTATTCCTGCAACTGCTAATCAACAGTCCTATGTGGCACATCTTAAGTGTGAATCGTAAGCCAGGTACCTTGCCATTGTTTATTAATTGATGGGCCAAAACTTACGTCTACTCTAATGACTTTTAATTATAAACCACTATTTTCACCATGTAAAAAAAAAAACCACGGAAATGTCATGAACAAGAGCGACTTTTTTGTGTTGGGAAAGCAAATGGGACCCAACTTAGCTTTCGTAATAATCAACACTGAGCCATGTTGATGGACCTACTTAGATGCAAGATACAAACCACAGGGGACCAAGGCAGTCTTATAAAAAGTATAATGACACAGCACAGTTGCTTCCTTACTTTGTCTAACAAAAAAGAAGGCAGTATTTTTACTGGTTTTTTTTTTTCACTTTAGAACTAAGCAGACATTCTCTTACTGCGAAGCCTTTTAGACAACAGTGTACTTGTCAAATTCAGGACTGGAGAGTGGTTGATTCAAGCTCATTGTGCGACTGACGGGGTTGGTCTTAAATGTATTCAATATTATTATGTAAATTAAAATCATAAAAACCAGAGGCATTTTTTTAATTTTTAAAAATTAATTTTTTTGCCAAAATTATGAGTCAGATGATGTTCCTTTATCTAGAAGGAAGAGGTCGCCACTTTGATAATTGGCTATTAAATATTATCAGATTTAAGAGGTTTCTTTTATCGCCCCTCCTGAACTGAAACGGTTGATTTGAAAAAATAAAATTCTGTTACTTTTTAAAAATTATTTAATAAGTTCAAATATTGATTGATATTTAACTGTTAATAATAAATATAGCAGGTATTTAAAATATTGCATGCAGGAGCAAAAATACGAGTCATTTGTCTCACTAGAACTAAGCGCGCTGACTTCAAAGGTATAAAACAGTCGAGCATTTTCTTACTGGAGATTTCTCATTATTTCTTCATCTGCGAACCACGAAGGTTTTATGAGATAGAGATAGAGGGATAGATAGATAGATAGATTGATAGAGAGAGAGAGAGAGAGAGAGAGAGAGAGAGAGAGAGAGAGAGAACGAGAGAGAGAACGAGAGAGAGAAAGAGGGGGAGAGAGAGAGTATGCCTCTGCTGTTTTTTAAAAAAAGATGAATAAAAAAAAATGCCTCTGCTGTTTAAAAAAAATGAATAAAAAAAAGAGCAACATGGCTTTTAGGCCTAATTCATCAGTTTTTGCTAAGCTGGAGGTGGACTAGAGAAAAATTGGGACATTTTTTTTTAGATTGAGTTTACTCTAACTGCGGGTGCTCAGAATCAGAAGTCTCCATCTACAGGTTATTTGATAAGCAGATGGAATCTTTCGATGGTAAACCCGCGCATGGTTTTTTCTGATTGAACATAGATGAAAAGAGTAATGGAAATAAAGCCGCCCTCTTTTTATACATTGTGCCGTCCCTGAAGGCTCATAACCCGATTCATATGGAGTTAAAAGAAAAACCAATCTCCGAATGATTAAAGTTAGAACCCACACAACGTTAGCTTTGAGTCTGGATATAAAGCTCTGGGGACCATTCATTCGACAATATCATCTCCACAAAGCCAACAGGCGGTGAGACAAAGAAAACATACCGTGTCCATCCTGGAATTAAAAATGATCCATTAAAGCATTACGGATTTATATTTTGCAATGAAATAGAGCTGAGCATACTTTCAATGCTCTCATACGGATTTTGTTCCGGATCTTTACCGTTGTCTGACTAAGAGCTTAGTAAATTATAAAAATTTCAATTTCTCACCAGTCTGTGTGATGCATCTGTTGTCAACCTGAGCTGACACTTGCAAATTCACCACTGAAGTCACTAAAAAAACACTCGACAAAATTTTGTAAATCATTTTGAAGCTCAGCACTGCCTTCAGATAACTGAGGCAAGAATGAAAGATATTCAAAATGCAACTAAATGATATTATTTGAATTGTTAGTCGATAGAAAACTTAAAGAGAAGCTTTGAAATTTATTTCAATCATATGACATGACTTGGGAGTCTTTTACTTTCCTTCCCTGAGCTCGATAAAAATTTCAGTCAAATTAGCGATTGTTATAAGTACATAATATGATATTTATTATCCACTGTGTGTTCTGTCTTGTTGAATGTGAATCTTCCACAGGTACAGAAATGCCACGTTACAGTTCAATCCCTTCGAAATACAAAGGAACAGTCTGGCAAAGAGTTTGGGCTTCACCGGATCCATCTGGTTGAAGGTAGGGAAAACAAATGGAAAAAAAATCCGGTAATGAAAAATTAATAACCCTTTGTTGCGGTATCTCGTGTTAACCGTGTGTTTTGCTCTATGCGTGTACGGCTTCCGAGTACCGACATCGCCTTCCCCACACCACTTGAACTTTGGTGATAGTAAAGCTGTCGAAGGTAAAAGTTTTATGTGTCCGTTATATTGCTGGACAATCTTGTGGGCTCCTCCTAGCGTGCCCAGTTCATGCATTCTCTAACGTTTCCAGTTCAGAGAGACTCTGTGTTAGCATCCTCCCACGGTCAGACTCTCTCACAGTCATACACGCATACAGAAAAAGGCAACCATCATCACCATCTCTCTCTATCTCTATCTATCTATCTATCTTTCCCTTTCTTTCTTTCTTTCTCTCTCTCTCTCCCCTCAAAAGCTAAACTCAAAAGACTATCTTTTTCTTTTCTCTGACACCCTTTTCCCTTCTCCTTAACATACCTCTGTGTTTACTCTTTCCTTCTCTACTTCTTTTTTTTTCTCCTTCCTTCCTTCCTTATTTCTCTTTTAACACAGTAGTATTTCTCTCTCTCTCTCTCTCTCTCTCTCTCTCTCTCTCTTCTTCTTCTTCTTCTTCTTCTTCTTCTTCTTCTTCTTCTTCTTCTTCTTCTTCTTCTTCTTCTTCTTCTTCTTCTTCTTCTTCTTCTTCTTCTTCTCCTCCTCCTCCTCCTTCTTAAGAACTCTCCTTCCTCACCACCCCCACCCCCCCTTTTTCCACCCCATATGTTTTTTAGCCTTTATCTTTTTTCTTCCTCAAAGTTCCCGATTTTAGCCTTTATAAATACATGTAGAATTATTTTTCACTTGGCGGTATAATTACTGCTAGACATCTTACACACGTTATTAATTATGAAATATGCAATCTTGAATAGCGTCTTTATGAACAGGTGAGAGTAAGTTTGTCCAATATTACACATATTGCAAAACTATTGTGCTTTTCAGTTACCTTACTAGAATCAGCTTTATCGATGCGAAATAAAATATAAAGAGGAAATATCTTGTTAAATATTTACAACAGCTATAATATAAATATAGTTTCCGTACTTTAGTGATAGAAGGGTCTCACAAAGGGTCCCCATTAGGTCAATTTCAACCAAGACATATGTCTCTGTTTCCACACAGGAGCACCTAGTAATGAAAAAAAGAACGCGTCATGCGATAAAATCTCAAATTATTTTATTGCCGAGAAGTCTAGTCGGATACTCGTTTTAAAGTTGGGTAGATTGCATAATTTTATAACTTTCGAGAGGACCTCCTCCAAGGACTAGCGCCGTGTATGATGTAACCACAGACTCCATGTGATCCAGAAGTCAGATCTCTACAAATAGACCACAATGGCACGTCAGTTCTGTTGTTGACGCTGAAATCGCTCATGAAAAAAAAATAAACTTGAAAATCGATTTCGGATGTGAAAAACTGCATAGAATTAAGTATGGAAAACTAGATCCTTGCGGCCAACTACTAAATCTGGTTAAAGAGTACTTTGACGACCAAACCCACCAAGATAGCCGTCATCAGACAGTACCAACTCAGTAGGTCCCGATCACGTCTCACACTGTAAAAACGGATTTCGCAATGAGCAGAAAAGAACAGTTAACACTTCCTTGACATTAATGAAAGCTAAAGGAAAAAAACGGGAGGTGGCCAGACCGATTGATGTTTGCGGACTGATGTATAAATGGAGAAGTTAATAGGTGGGAGTGTCATTACAGTCCGCCTACTGAAAGTGCGTGTATATATGAATGTGTATACTCTAACAAATAAACCTTATTTAGTTACAACAGGACCTTCAACTGATTTACTTGGCACAACTCTCGCTCTTGGGTATGCTAGGATTAGTATTAACTAGGCCCAATCGAGTTTAATTTTTTTTCAAAATTCAGAGTTATTTTGCCATTGGAAAGAATCAAATAATATTTGACGATTAAAGCGACCACCTGTGTTTCTTTCAAATAAAAAAATCCATGTGAGAACGTGCCGTCTTTGAAAATTAACTTGAATGCTTTTTACACATTAATGAGCCATGTTTCCCGTTGTTGACTTGATTTTTAGCAAAAAGCACATGGCGTGCTGGAAAAAAAATCGGTGAAGTGCTCAGGGCTGACTCTGAGGGCCGCATGACGAACACCTAGAAAAGATTGAAGGATATTATGATAATGAGTAATAACAAATAATAATAATAATAATAATAATAATAACAACAACAACAACAACAACAACAACAACAACAACAACAACAACAACAACAACAACAACAACAACAACAATAATAATAATAATAATAATAATAATAATAATAATAATAATAATAATAATAATAATAATAATAATAATAATAATAATAATAATAATAATAATAATAATAATAATAATAATAATAATAATAATAATAATAATAATAATAATAACTTTACGATAAAATTGAAAAGAGTATAAAATGGAATTGAGAAGAGTGCAGACATGAAGACTAACATGAGATTCGAAAATTCGGATTCATGACAGAAACATTTTCCAGATCTTAGGGAGTAATGCACAAACCAAAGAGCCACAGTCGTCCTTTAAGACCATAGCTAGTTAGTTTGGATAGAAAAAGCTACAAAGACAGATTGGTTGATTGGTGGATAATTAGGTATAACTGTATATAAAACAGGCAGATGGATATATAGAAAGGCGGACTATAGAAAGACTAATATAAAGTCGTTTTAGATAAAAGTCGGAGTATAGAAATAAGGAGAGGGAAAAATAAAAAAAAAATAAAAAAGAGAAATAGAGAGGGAGAAAGGGAAAGCAAGAGAGAGATACACACATGCACACACAGATAGACAGATAGAGAGACAGTCAGTCAGACAGACAGACAGACAGACAGAGACAGGGAAAGAGAGGAGAGGAAAAAGAGAGAGAGAGAGAGAGAGAGAGAGAGAGAGAGAGAGAGAGAGAGAGAGAGAGAGAGAGAGAGAGAGAGAGAGAGAGAGAGTAATTTATTAGGTTTGAAATCAAGGTGTGGTTTTGTTTTCCAAGGCGGATAATGCCTCCGCCATGACAGGTTTATACCTTCTACTTGATCGATGTGCTCAAACGGAAAGCTGCAGGGCTTTTATTCAATAGGTTGAGACCAACCGTTAGTCTGTCACAAAGGAGACAGCCTGAGAAATGCTTTCCGTTATTGTTATGAGACCAATCAACCTGTCTTCTCTCAATAACAAATTCATTCGCTTGCTGAGTTTTTGTAAGAATTATGTCTAGGTTTGTTTGTTTGTTTGTTTTTTTGCTCTCCCTTTCCCGATTATTATAACTGTTATTTCAACTCTTCTCTGTCAAGTATTGGTCAGGCTTTTCTTTTATGACAATCGTTGTCTGTCAATTCGCTTTATTTTTGATTGTCGTATTGGCTCTGTACATGTTGCTCTTTTTTAAATCTTTGCTTTCCTTATGAAAGGATGGAATCTCAAGCAGGGGCTAAATATCTGGCTATTCACTGATCCAACAAGACATAAGATGCCGTAAAATCAACTTCGACAAAAAAGACCTCACAAACATGTCGACATTTTGGAAAGTTTTTGCTAGGATCAACATCCAAAAGTTGAACTTTTTAAGATTTTTTCTATTTCACAACGAGATTTAGGATCTAGATCTTAGTTTGAGTACTGAATACGGCTCTTCCAATTCTCCTTCATCATGGTGAAGCGTCTACTTACCGACATGTGTGCAGGGAATGAGACAGAAAAATATCATCTGATCAAAGAGGTCGAATCGGTCAACATGATGAGAGAGATGTTGAATTTTTGTGAGAATTATGTGCTGTTTCTAACTCCTGCTTATAAATTTTGTCAAGTTAGAAATTCGTCTCTGTTGGATAACCTTTGTAAAGCAGTTTGATTACTTTTGTAGATTAACGCTAGGTAAAAACGTTCGATTACTCTAATTAATGTTTCACCCAACACTTTGAATAGCTGCCACTGAGCCGGACCCAGCAATGAGGGAAAAAAAAACAGGAAAAAAAAACAGGAAAAAAAAAAACATCTACATATGTCTAGAAGGCCAGCCTCACATAGAAATGACCTTTCACGTGTCACGCGTCACTCTTTACGTGACACGTTTCAAGCCTCACTTTGTCTGATCCCATAGGTTCTGTTATTCCCTCACATCCAGCCAGGCTGAGACCATGGATTCCTCCGACGAAGAGGTATTGTTGACAAACGTTTTAGATTAAAAAAAAAGGGGGTGACACAACACTGGCCAAAAAGAATCAACTTGCACATCCTTCCCGTCACGTCACCACACGTGTCGGCGTGACACAACTGCTTATCTGGGGAGTGACGTTAAAATTTTGCTAACCACTTTTGTTTACACGCGTGACCCGTGACGTGTTGAGTGACGCTCTATGTGAGGCTGGCCGAAGGGGTCAGATGGTAAATCAATGTATATTTCATTGCGTGGTCCTGTAAAGGTTGATATGATCTTTGTAACAGCTTCAATAATGTTTTTACCCATGTTTCAGAACTAGAACTGGAAATATTAATTCAATGTTGCAGTTTTGGGATAGAATCCAGATTTCGAGCTACAACCAACATACCAGGACTCTGCCTTTGGTTTCTTTACAAAAAATGACCGATAATTCTAAAACCAGATCGGCTTGAACCCGCATAGCAAAGTCAAATAGTTTTAAGAGAGCACAATAAGATCAAGATCCATAGGTCGTAAGCTAATGTTTTTTGGCTTATGACACAATGTGTGTATAGTAGCGCCCCCTTCTTATTTATCAATACCTCTTAAAACATCGAGTAAACAACATCATCATATACCTATCTGATTTTATCAGCTTGAAAAAGTGGGGATCTTAGAGCTTTCTTTATGATGAAACAGAAAATATCAAACTTAAGTGTATGGCTAATTTCAATGGGTGTCGAAACTTTCGAAACCATACTAATGCTATATTTATAGAGAAGAAATAAGCTAGATTGCAGTCTTATGTTTTGCTAGCCAAGATCTAAATATCGTTTTTGAAATACATGTCAAAAGTGTTAGTTACATAGAGCGAGATTTGAAAATGTGATCGGGTACTCCTAAATAAAAATATCCCAGGGGTAGATAAAAAATGCAAGTTCTGAAATTCAGTATTTTTTCAAATTGAAGGAATTTTAGAACGCGCTTGCGAACATAATTCCTTTTAGACTATATCTAACTTTACTCTAAACTGTAAAGAATAATTTTTGCTGACAAAGATCTTAGATATCACTTACTCGTGGTACTCCAGTATTCTTATACACAAACACCCCTTAAGCTTATACATAAAATTCGACCACTGGAGAATATTCAATATCGTATCAACCCGAAGCAGCTTGGAACTTTGCCCGGTCTGTAGACCTTATGGTGGGAATAGATTTTCACTAAAAATTAAATGGTTGTAATCTTAGATTGCAGCTTTTTAAATTAACAAATGAAAAAAGTAGGGAAAAGGAAGGGTAAAAAGACAAAACAAATAGTTGAAAAAAGATCCTTGACTTGTAGTTGGATCTAATTCATCAATATTATTTTTTAGAAAATATGTTATACCCGGTACCTAAATCAAACAAAACAAACAAACAAACAAAACAACAAACCATTCTGCAGTTGTAATCTAATCATACAGTGAGATAAATGTCATTCCGTAGACTAATAATTAAAATTCTTCCCCTTTCTTTTTTTCCTAGATATATAATCAACTCACTATGTTTTCTTTCTTTCTTTCTTTTTTTTAAACCTCTTTCATGATTTAGAAGAATAAAGGAAAAAAGGACGAAACACTAATGCTTTGAAAACAACGATAGAGAAAAGTTTTCTTCCATACTTTTTTTCTTCAGTAAAAGTAACACATTGCACCGTCAAAAAGAAGAGCTGAGAGGGAGAATTCTTGCTGTCCAACTTTTATGTCCTCAAAACAGAGTAATAACAGTGTATATCGTCAATCAATGATTTATTGAACTTTAACTGTCCATGTTCTACCTTTATTCACTAGGGAAAACACATTGATTTATTCATAATAAAAAGAAAAGCAACTGACCTCAGAAAAATGCACCCTCACAAGGTTCTAAAAACGGTCTTTATTTTGTCTCTATAATGAATTTTTTTTCATCTGTCCGAAATATAAATTTTTCATGAGCCTTGAGTTTTTAAAATCTATCGCTAATCTTAGGATTTATCTTTCCACAAAAGTTAGCAATTAAGACTTTTATAAATTGTTATGAATTTCGATATGAGCTATCTAAACCAAGAAACTCATTTTAACACATACAGCTGCAGACATTGCAACAAAAATTTAGATCAAGGATTGGTCATTATTCTATTTTTGTTGTAACCCTAGAACAGACAGAAAAAGAATAATAATGGATCGACTGAGGGCTCTGCACTATGGCATGGCATTTTGTTTAGCTCAGACAGTAAAGAATTGAAAGTCTTCAAGCAAAGAAAAGTTGGCACTGGTGTTGATTTAAAACCTCTCATTTCAAATCTACATTTTCATCGTACTCACAGACACATTTCAATTTCATCACTGATTCTCACAACATGCAATAAACAATTTGATTTATTCTCACTGGACTAAGCGGCTTGTATTACGTAAATACAAAGGTAGCTAGACATAAACATCCATCAAGCAGCTTCGGTGAAGCTTCAAAATTCAGAAGAATTTTTAAGCCACTGTCAGCACCATTGATAAAACAATTATATCGGAGATCTCTTAATATATCAACTCTTGTTTAAAATTGTCACTCAGAGGAAACAGTTTAATAATCTTTTAGCCCTACAATAGAAAGTATACAGTTGACATTATTTTACAGAGTTTAATTGGATAACGAAGGTAATGGCACTCATTTACAGTTAGACTTATGAAAGCTGATTGAACTTGGATCTTCACCATGATGAAAGTTTCAGTCGTTCATAGTCTCTGTTAACGTTATCTAGAATCAGCTTATGCTCGCGCCAAACTTCTGTGTGTCTTGATAAAGTAATACACGATATTATGTTAGCTGTCAGATCAACATCGAAGAGAGAAAGAAAGAGTGAGAGAGACAAAGAGAGAGAAACAAAGAGAGAGAGACAAAGAGAGAGAGAGAGAGAGAGAGAGAGAGAGAGAGAGAGAGAGAGAGAGAGAGAGAGAGAGAGAGAGAGAGAGAGAGAGAGAGAGAGAGAGAGAGAGGACATTGGCCTCTTTTACTTAATTTTCTGAAGCGATGTTATAATCTTCTACGTCTGCGGTAATACGTTTGATGAATGAGTCGAGCTGGCGCCTTCCACAACCCTAATCCCTTATCGTTTAATAATGTAAACCGATGGGACATTGGCAGTCATCATAGATATCGTTAAATATAAGTGTAGAACTTCTTTCAGTCTTTTCCTTTCTATTTCTCTTGCGATTTTGAACATTTTTTTTGTCTCTTCTGAAATCCCTTTTCTCTCAAATTTTATGTGATTAATATCATTATTAATATCATCATCCTCCATATAACATTAAATTAATATTCATGTTGCCACCAATATAATCAAGAAACCCATCATTGCCATCATTTAACATCGCTCAATCAATCATTGTTCTTGACATGATAATCATTATCATAACTACATTAAATGTAGTTTCATAATAAATATTCTCTTCACTAAGAGTTTTAGCAACCTTTAAATCCCTGAATTTTTTTTTATATTCTGTTCTACATGAACGATCTTTATTTCTCTTGAATTACACGAACTTACATAAAACTCAATATCATCGTAGTTGTCAGTGTATTTATTTCTTATTCTCCTTACATGCTCGTTGTCGCTATCACGGACATTTGCAAAATATATCTGTTTAAATCTTCAAAGCTAAAAGGAATCGTGATTTTAGATTTTTTAAAAACAAAAAGAAACAACGATATACTTCTTCAGAGTGTTTGTAGACGGTGTCAATAATGTGAAGTTTAACGGTCGCATTACGTGTACATTTAAAAAAATGCAGATCTAGGTGCAACATACCGCAAAATGTCAAGTGGATCAGACCGAGCTTTATATCCAAAATTACATAAAACAAACTGGCTTAAGTCTTTAATTCGTTTGATCTGAAGAAACTCTTGATCTATTTCAAGACCGGTAATTTAAAATTAAATAGATTTTTGATCATCTTAAGCTTAACAAAGTTTTTGGCAAGGGAAACATTAATTATATATAATTTTATAAAAGAGAGCCGCACGGGCTCGAAACTCTGGAATCATGACAAACCATATCTAGGTAATCAATTTTATTATATATATAATAATAAATGAAATAATACATTACAAGACTATCACGGCTCTCTTGAAACTAGTAATCACTCGGGTTTTAGATGAACTGTATTCATGGTGATCGAAAATCGCCTGTCAATGGTGACTACTGAAAGGGCTCGAGCGGTAGCTAGAAGGATATTTAAGCAGTATAAATGATAATGTTTTCTTTCTCGAAAATCACCATTTATTTTTTACTTACAATATAATTTAGAACTTAAACATTTCTGTACCATATATAATTATCGATGCCCAAAGTTCTTTTTTTTTTAATAATGTTTGGCGAGTGGTCTAACTATAGAAAGCTCCTAGGCCTCACCTTGTTATCAGCAACGCTTTGTGTAAGCGAGTGGGTTAAATTTATATTATTATTTTTCTCCAGCACTACCTTTTTAATAATCAATTTTTTCGCTACGATTGGAGTTGCGATTTGAATGAATTTACTCTGATGACCGCCAAATCAAAATTGCTGTTACATAAACTATTAACTTATATATTTTTCCTAACGCACACAGATAAGTTTGGATTCTTTGTTAAGTGGAAACTCGTTTGAACTGCAGTTGTTTTCCTGCTGGTAAATGCTAGAGCACTTCTCCATCAATCTGTCGTAACATGAGATCAGCGCGCCTTCTATTCTACCTTCCACTCACAAAGTCTGATCCACATTATTCTGTTGCTGGTAACGGTTAAACTGATCTGAGTAGCTACTTAATTCGACTATAGCTGACAATGCATTAGTTTTATAATTAAAACAGACACCAAATTATGCAACTCTTTGATTATTATCTGAAAAAATAAGGACGAGAAGAATTGTTCAGACTAGCTGAAAAGTCAAATTGCGCATACATATGTATAAGATAACAATATACGCGGCAACAAGCTAATGAGAATCAAATTCTTCTAGATTAAATAATCAATATAATTACGAGACTATCTGTTTAAAAGATACGATTGTAATTTAAATGTGCATAGGGGCATAGGGAAACTACCTAAAGAACAAGTGATAATGAAACGCTGGTTCATAACAATTGCATTGAAATAATTCCTTGAATCAACCAAGTTAAAAGAATTTTTTTTTTTTTTTTTTTTTTTTGCATTTCTGAGTGGGTAGGCACAGCTTACCACAAACACCTAAATTGAAGAATTTTCGAAGGACGAACTTAATCTTAAATCAATGAATAACTGCGTTGTAAATGAAATCTGCGTCTCTGACCATTAGTAAGCCAACCTACTTTTTAATAAACATTTATTACACTCAAAGTACATATCTTTCGCAAATAGACTCTACATAACTTTTCTTAAACCAGTCTTGCATACTCAGGAAAGAGGCAGGAAGATAATTATTATCAAGATCAGTTTCTGTGACTTTCTACTAAAATTGTAAAATCTAACATAAATCAAGATAATGATTTGTGAATGGCAAAGATAAAATCTGGCGTAAACCAATACAATGAACTGTGATAACCAATCAAATTATTTTCCCGATACCCAAGCTCTCGATCTACACACTTACATAGCTTGCTTGACGGCGTCTCTCATAAGTGCAGGAAGATTAATGAATTACAAATGCAACATGGCCATAAAGTACAATAAACAAGGCTGTGGTTAAAAGCGTACGCAAAATATGAAGCAAGGTAAATTCAAAAGACCATCTGAAGAAAAAATTCATTAACACATAAAGTCAAGTGCGACAGTCTCAAGTAGCAAGCGAGGCAATTGCGCAAGATGCTACGATAATTAAGCTCGGATACTCCACAAAGTGTGAAGAAAATTCCCCAATCTCGCAATAAAAGAAAATAACTTTGACATTAGAAAGAGACGTCACACAGTTATTCTCACCAGGCAATTATTTCTTTTTCGTTATTCTCACCAGGCAATTATTTCTTTTTCGAGTTGCGCGCCAAGATCTACCAGTTAAAAAAAACGGAACAAGTAAACAAAAAAGATTCACAACTAAGAAATCAATAAACTGTACAAATAATTTTGAAATCTGACGTAAAACAATTAAAACAAATAAAACCAAATGAAATGCGCTTTATATAAAAAAAATATAATGTCTCACAGTTTCACCTGCTTGCATTATGTGAACTTTGTGAAGATGATGATGATGATTATTATTATTACTATTATTATTATTATTATTATTATTATTATTATTATTATTATTATTATTATTATTATTATTATTATTATTATTATTATTATTATTATTATTATTATCATCATTACTACTACTACTACTACTACTACTACTACTACTACTACTACTACTACTACTACTACTACTACTACTACTACTACTACTACTACTACTACTACTACTACTACTACTACTATTATCATTATTATTATTATTATTACTATTATTATTATTATCATCATCATCATCATCATCATTATTATTATTATTATTATTATTATTATTATTATTATTATTATTATTATTATTATTATTATTATTATTATTATTATTATTATTATCATCATCATCATCATCATTATTATTATTATTATTATTATTATTATTATTATTATTATTATTATTATTATTATTATTATTATTATTATTATTATTATTATTATTATTGTTATTATTATTATAATTATCATTATTATTTTTGCTTAAATGATCACCCTAATATTTTACATTTCCCCAATATGCATTAAAAAATGACATGTTATATCAAGAGTTTATTATTTTTTGTATAGCACTGCCTAATGCCGAAACAAAACAAAACGTAAGTAAAAAAAAAAAGAAAAAAGAAAAAAATGCCATTGAAGAGTTCGTCATGAAAAGTGCCATGAGAGTATGTGTTTAGCGGCTGGACATGTCAATTTGCCATAGTATTGTGACAACCACTAAAGTGCCGTGATTTGATCATACATGTGACAATTGGGATTTGTTCGTGACCTCGGGCAGTTCGAACTGCTTAAAGGTGAAGCATAGCTATGTGGAGATAAAATACCGTCACGACAAGGCATTAAACAAACCAAGTTAATTGAACCGGCCGGCAGGAGGCACCCAATGACGGCCGAGAGTTCAATATTTCACTTCGCCTGTGACGCCATGAATTCTTAGGGGGTTCACAAAGCGTCTATGGGAAGTGGGCAGTCAACACTAAAACTTGGCATCCTTTGCTTTAACGCTTGTGTCAGTCCGTACCATGAAGAAAAGTTAAATATAGTGTCGGAAAATAGGATGGTAGATCATCTATCTTTCATATCATGTTTCTTCTTGGTAAATTTGACGAGAAAATATTAAGCGGAAATACGTGTAATTCTCGTGGAATATAATAACACATTCTTTTGAATAAAAGCTTTACAGGATAATACTCAACAATGATTTAGCCTAAAGACGGGTCGTGTTTTAAGGAAAGCATCAGTGGCGCCTATGTTTTTCTAAAATGATTCGTCTTGCATTTTAAATTATTTTACTTACTATAATCTAAGAAACACAATTGCAACAGTTCAAAATGTTGCCTTTTTACTTCCTATTCAGAGATTATTAAGCTTAACCATTTGCAAAACTCACAACCTTTATTTTTATTGTCCTAAGTTTCCATGATGTCAGGCGTAATTATGAAAGAAGACTTCGAATTTAAAGGTAATCACAATTTTAAACCTACTTCAGTCAATAGATCCTGAAAAAAATTAGCAGTTAAAAAGAAAACAGTGTTTGGCTACTGTCGATAAAAATAATCTGTGGGGGGAGAGTAGGGTCTCATCTTATATGCTCAGCCCTGTAGAACGAGCACTTGTTTGATATGGAGAAAAGGCCTAATTACCGCGTTGCATACAAACTATATGAAGAAATCAAGCAAACAAATTAGCTGGAAAATTAGGTTTAGATTCGAAAATTCTAGCTTTAAAAGGCACCTTCCTACTTACATGTATTTCACCAAATCTAATATTTACGATGTACGATATTGTTTGATCAATTGAATGTCAGTCATAGACATCCTTTAAATATCATCTAGCAAAACTTAATGTTTTTTAATTCTTTGAAAAGCATTGGATTAAGACTTTTTTTTTGCATGTGCAGTATAGAGCAAGATATCTTTTCTTTATTATTATCTATGTATTTATTTATTTATTTATTTCTGTTTAGGTTTATTAAAGTAGGGGCCTATCCTAGGCTTCTTCAGGTAATTATTTTCGTTTCGGGTTTTTATTTTTATAAAATAAAATGATGTATCAAAATCTATTTAAATAACTCAGTAGAAATCAAATGATCACTTTTTCATAAAGACACTGGTGTAAATGATAAGAAGTACTCAACATTATTTCTGTCTGCAAAATCTGTTTTCAGTAATGTATAGCATCGTCTCTTCTATACATTTTAGATTTTGTTCTTACAAAGTAAAACTTATAATTTAAAATGCATTTCCAAAATATTGCGTCAGATATGGGAAACTTAAATGTCTTATTATAATGAAACGAAGTTCTATTATCGAAAAAAATTTAAAAATTTCATGATATTTATGCAGATTACAGCGGCGGAGCCCTGCTAGCTGTGCCTCACAAAAACAGTAAAAATCTTTTAGAGGGAGCTAATCAAAATAACTTCAATGTCCTAACTGTCGATATTCTTTACTTTCCGCTAATAACGTGTTGTGGAACCCTATTTCTAAATATTTTTTCCATGAAAATTTAAGACGTTCTTATATATGTTAAAGAAGACATTTTTGTTCTTTAGTCTAAATCTTATAATTGTCATTGCTTAACCACAAAACACGAAAAAGTGATGCTTATTTTTAAATGATTTTGTTAATTAAATCCGTTTGATGTATCATGCTCAGCAACTAGAAATCTTACAAACTTTAAAAGCTATAACAATGGATCCCATGGCCCGATGAAACTGACGGGCAAGGTCACAAAAAAAAAAAAAAAAAAAAAATCAACAAGCAAACAAACAAAAAACTAGCCGAAGCTACATCATACCTGTGCAAAAATTTCTATTACAACCACGTGACTAAACACTGCGTGTAAACTGGCTGTAGGAAGTTAAAATATCTAAGTGTACCGTCAATCATTCACACACACACATATATATATATATACATATATATATATATATATATATATATATATATATATATATATATCAGAAAGCGTGAAATTATTTTTCCCTGCCACAATTATTGACCTTTCATAAACTAATTAATAGCCTGTTCACATCATAATAGCTTATATTTACTTTGTATCTACATGTGTTTGCAAACTTGTCGAGCTTCAAACAAATTTATTTAAAAGAAAAAGAGCGATAGATAGATAGATAGATAGATAGATAGATAGATAGATAGATAGACTAGGGGGAAAGAGAGAGAGAGAGAGAGAGAGAGAGAGAGAGAGAGAGAGAGAGAGAGAGAGAGAGAGAGAGAGAAGGGGGATGGGAGAATGGAGTGTTTATGGTATAGGTCTTTATTAAAAGGCTAGAGAGAGAAAGAAAGAGAAGAGAGAGAGAGAGAGAGAGAGAGAGAGAGAGAGAGAGAGAGAGAGAGAGAGAGAGGGGAGAGAGAGACAGAGAGAGACCGAGAGAGACTGAAAGAGAGCAATCAAGAAATACATAGATGAGGGAAGATGGTGTGGTAAAAGATATGAGATTGAAGGAGAACGTCACAAAGTAAAGAACATAGAAAAGGAGAGAGAGAGAGAGAGAGAGAGAGAGAGAGAGAGAGAGAGAGAGAGAGAGAGAGAGAGAGAGAGAGAGAGAGAGAGAGAGAGAGAGAGAGAGAGAGAGAGACGTAGACTTCAAACAAACGGATAGGCATACAAAAATTGCCATGAGTAGGCCTTAAAGAATACTTTTGAGTCTTTTCAGATTTTCTTTTAAAAAATTTTGAAATCAGCTGAACGTGTCTGAAAATGCCCATCCATTACAAAACATAAACTATTATGTTAAAATGAAATACAGGTTGATGAAAAACAGAAATGGGAATCGAATTTTAAAAAGTTCACCATCTGCTACATCTGCTCGACGGAGGTCTGTGAAGGAACCTTGGAGGAGTTGGCCCCTATACCTCTCAAAACTTATATCTCGCAGACATTATATTAACTCTCCGAAAACCCTTGTGGATTACGATAGTTCGGTTGATAAAGGGTTAGACTGACAAGCAGATGGTCGTAAAAAAAAACCTATGACACACCAATGGTAGGCATTGTCAGATGAAATCCGATAACACTTTTAGAACAACTCAACTAGAAAGCAAACATTTTGGTGCACTGTTCAGTTAACCAGCAGGAAGTACGTTAATAACGTTAAAAATCTAAATTTAAAAACTAAGGGAGGTTACTCTCATCAACTACTACATTCGGGTGAAGCAGATTTTACGTATAACACCATGCGTGGACTACAGTATACATAATAATTTTATATAGAGATCTACTAATAGTCTAATAGATACTTTAGTTTATCTAAGAGTTCAGTTCAATGTATGGACATTTTTCTAGGTATTAAAGCTGAATCAGAGACTCTTACAGTTTTTTGGAACAGGTTTGTGTATATCGCAGCCATTAGTCATATAGATTCAAATGCGAGCCAAAAGGCCACGGATTTAGATCCAAGATTAATCTAGAAATAATTGATGATTTTATGAGATAAAAAACATGGTTGAGAATGTGAAAAACGATATTATAATCACTAAAGGCTACTGTAGTAAAAACCATGGTGACTTCAGTTTAAAAAAAAAACCTGGCGCTTTTTCTTTTACTTTTCGTTTTGAGGGGAAGCTCGTCCAACTTAGAGACTGCCATCTTAGAATTGGCAACAACTTTGGGCATTCCTGTACTCCGATAGTCCCGTTTGTTTACAAGGAAGCATTTTACATTAATAGATTTAACAATGTTAATAATCTTGTGTCACATTTTTTTTAAAATTTTCCCTGTAAATGAAAATTGAAATAGAAATGTAAATCACAAACTCCTAAAAAAAAAACCTTGCCAAATGCACCTTTAATCCATGATGGCCTCCATGTAAACAAACGGGACCATCTGAGTACAGGAGTGCCCAACTTTGTATCAATTACAACATACATGAAATGAAATAACACAACATAACTTAAAATGTATCATTATATCTAGGGCCTACAATAATAGCAATCAGATCCAAGAGGATCCAGAATTACGGAAGCTACAAACAAAAAAAGCGCAAACAATTCTGTGTAGATGCAACAGTGCTGAATCTGGTAGCATGACAGTGAAATTTCATTTTGATTTAAAAAATATATTTTAAAAAGAACAGATCAAAATGATCAAAATCATCCAGGTCTAGAGCTAGAAACAGAATTTAGATCTATTAAAAAAAAATTGGAAAGATCCCATCTAAAAAAATGTATGAAAAAAATTTTCTGGTTTACTCTATTGTCCATATAGAATAGAGCCTTTTACCAATTTATTTTGATTTAAACTAGAACTTAAATCTTATCATCTTTTGCTTTTCAGAAAGACAAAAATTCCTGTTTGACAATGGCATCTGTAAACAAGAAAAACATTGTTCCATGCCTTGCCTGGGTCAAACAGGGATGTGCCAAGAGAAATCCTGATAAGGTAGTTCTAAAAGTCCTTTTAATAAAGGCTTTGACAAAAGAATATTTGCGGTGTATATCCCCTTATATATATATTTATTAAAAACAAGAACACTTCTATTTAAGAAAGATTTCCTCATTTTTCTTGCTTATACATAGCCTAGCAAGACAGCGACGGGTATTCATAATCATAATAGTGGTATTGGTAATCTCCAAGAAAATTCAATTTTAATTTTGTATGGGAAATAGGATGAAAAACTTGTTGGTGATGTGTACCAAAATGCATTGTATGCTGTATTTTTTCGAAATCAGATTATAAATTAAAAGCTTTTTTTTGTATCAATTGAAAAAAAAGAACAATTTTAACCAATCGCATGATCATTCCTTTCCAACTACGGAATAATTTTTCTTAAGGGATGGCTTGTTTTATCAAACCATAACTTTTGTACTAAAAATCTCTTGTTCAAACCAGTTACATATTTGAACTCGAATTTCCTTTAATTTGACATATGATTCAAGTATCTGGGTAAGATTTGAAAATTTTCCATTGTTGGAAAATCTCAAGATTCTTCTCACAGAATCCATTATTTACTAAACACGAGCTATGAACTATTTGGCTTGTTTCTTTAGTTAATGAATACATTTTAAGAAAAAGATGATAAAGCATACATTAATTTCATTAGATAACACTTAGACACACTTTTTTTTTACTACAATAACTATCAAACTTTAGTCACAGTCTAAGCTGATTCCTGAATGTACCTAAAAAAAAATTGTGACTTATACTGTGTAAGAAAAAGTGTTAGGTCACTACTGACTACTTAGTTTCTAAACAATTTTGAGATTAATGAGAGACCAAACTTCACCACCTTTGATCCATCATAAATTATGCTCACAACACATGAAGATCAACTATTCAGACAGAGGAAGATTATCGTAAAATCCTTATTGGAAAACCTTCGTTATTGAGGAGCAATAATTTACGCATATATAGACTGTTAGGATCAGACTAAATTATAAATAGTTAAAATATTGTTAAGTTGAAATGGCATCAGACTTTTTCTTCATAATCATTTTGAATCTTTGTTCTAGCCTGAATTTCTTTTATATTCTAATAAGTGCTTGTGACACTAAACACCTCTATTCCCTCTGTAAGGTATTCATTATAAATGAGCAAAGATAAGATTATTATTTTTATTATTATGTTTGCAGACAGTATTTAAAGTGTAAATTCACAAACAAGTCTAGTCTCTGAATGGTTTTATATTGCCTTAGCTTTCTACCTGCAAATAATTTTTAAATTGTAAAAGTTTCTTCCATATTTGTGTATGAGTTTACTCCTTTATAACACAAACTGATTCAATACAAATGGTCATGAGATACAGTTTAAAATTGAACTCACTTGTTTTCATTGGAAAAGTGTAATCTTACTGTACAAAATTACAGCTCTGAAGTTGTCCATTAATGGACTTCAACCCAATAAAATGTTGAAAACCAGTCACATGTGGCTCATATCATATTCAAAGGTATTCATATGACAATGTATTGTCTGAATTCATAAGTAAATTACATGCATTTTTGTGAATTTTTTTCAGCTCTTTATTTAGAGTTTTTTTGCTTTTAAATCATCAGGCAATACCTGCAAAAATAATATTTTTTTAAATCTCCACAAGCCATTCAATTAAGATTATCATCATATGACAAAAACTGTAAACACAAAACATACTGATAATTTTGTAAGATTAAGAATATATATGTGGGTATCTAAATTAGAAATGCACATTGATTCTTAAGATTTTAACTTTTTAACATTAATTCAGAAAATTATGCTTTTTTTGTTTTAGGTGGCTTTGGATAAAGAAGAATTGAAAAAAGTCATTGAAAAAAGCCAAGAGTAAGCACTTAATTTTTTTTTTAAACTTTAAATGCATCTGATTTTCCTTTATTTCTTCTCTTGTTTGAATAGCTTAAAAAAATTTTCTTTCAATAGCCCACCATAAGATGTTTAATCCAATACAGGAGTCATGGCCTATTAAACTCATAAATCTCCTTCTTGATATATTTTCTCATTCAAAAATATTTTTATCAGACTTTTCATTTAACAGTAAAAACCTACAAGAAAGGTCAGGTTTTCTTTCAGTTTAGCTGGTCAAAATTTGCAAACATGTCTTTCAAAATATTTTTATAAAAGATGTTCAACAGTAAAGCAAAACGGAGAATGTCCTAGAACTAGATGCTTATGATTGTTGGATAGAAGTATTTGAGCTAGATAAAATAATTCATTGAGAAATCACACCCACCAAAGATTTTACTTATTGATTGTTATTTTTTTTGCTACAGGAAGCTCAAAGAAAAAGAGGATCTCTTAGATGACAGTGACAATGAAAATGAGCAGGCAAATATGGAAGAGGGTGATGATTTTGACCAGGCTGTGAAAAAAGCAAAGCAAATGGCATCAACCATAAAAAAGGAAAAAACAAGCCAGACCTCTGGCAAGAGAAAGAGCTCAGAGAATGGCGAGGAGGAAGATGATGTTGTCAAACGTTATGGTCTGGATGATTATGATGAGGAAGAACCACGTAATTATATTTTTATCCCTAAAATGACAGAATTAAAATATTGAGTTGGTTTTTTTTTCCAAAAATTATGATGGATTATGTGGATGTCTGTTTTGGAATTAAGTTTTAAAAACTTTTTTTAACCCTTACATGTAATCGTGAGTATAGCTATATATCTAACAATCCGCTAATGATTTCTCTGTTTTCAAAAATGACAGAACAAAGAAACAATTTTTTTATGGCTAGTGGAACTTCTGATACTGAAGCAAAAATATTTTGGCATTAAGGGTTTACTGTAGTATTAGCCTACAGGAAGTAGTATGGATCCCCCCCCTGAATTTGATTAAATTGTCTTGGAAAAACCTGGAAATGTATCATTTTAACATTGAAAGATCTGGCATATAGGTCAAACGTGGTACCAGTGTATGAGTTATTTTCGCTAAATGGCACTGTTTCTTCTTATGACGACACTATTGTATACAGTTCTGGTGTAGCAGGTCTTCAACACAGTGACAGTCTCACTATAACTGGACCCTCAGTCAAACATACGCATGTGCGCATTTTGATCAGTAAAGTAAAATGCATAAGACATACACCTGATGTGGTGCTCGTACCCTCCTCCCAAACACACAAGATCAGGTTTGAGTAAAGAAATAGCAAACCTCATTGGCTTGCAGTATTTAACCTTAATAGCTAATATTTTCAGTTGCGAAAATAATCTATGTTTGATAATTATGTCCTTTATTATGATGAGCAAGACTCATCTTCACTTGCTATATGATGCAAGCTAGGTTTTTTTTTTTTTTTTCAAAAAGGAGATACAATGACTTTCAACAAAATGAATACTGGTATGAAACTCTGCCTGCAAAATCCTTTTGAAATAAAGTTACAGAATAAATAGTCTTAACAATTAAGTTTTCATGAAAATTGGCAAGCAAACAGAAGATCATACTGGGTTTGGGTAGTTTCAAAACACACTAAACAGAGATATCTTATTGTGCGATACTTTCAATAATAGTTTATTGTTCTAGGACCTAGATTTACGCTTGTTCTAATCTGGATCAACATTTTGATGACTCTAATGTTCTTTGAAATGAAAACTGGTCATTTGATTAAGCAACTTTCAATTCAGTTTTGGGTTGGAGCTGAATGCGAGTCAAAGTCAAATACAGAAATTTTTAGTGCAATGAGCTTTGAAAACTTAAATGAAAAACTGAAAGAAAAATGCATAAAACACAGTTTAAAAATATGGATAAATGAAAATACAGAGTTATTCACAATTTAGTGTGCATCGAAATCTGTAGATACACATTGGCTTTTATTGTAATTGTAATTGCCTTTTGTATGATGTCAGGTATATTAGCCATAAATGAATAAAAGATCAAATACTTATGTAATAGTGCTACAATATGGGAAATCAGCTAATTCAGTACTTTCAAAATCTATTTTAAGGTCCTTTTAAATGCTTATCAGAAGGCTATGAATTATTGGTAAAAGTGATTAAAGGTACACTGCCTTGCAGGAATTCAAAGTGCCATTTACCTATATCTACCTGATTATGAAGTTTTAAAAAGATCTATAAATTTATTTGGATTTTCCAAATTAGCCAGTGATTCTTATTGATCACTTACTAAATATCTCAGAACATTAGATCAAATATTATATATCTCATTGCTCTATTTTTGTTTTCTTTTCAGATTTAATAATAAATTGAAGCAAACTTATCGGCAGTAACAAAATCATTACTAAACATTAATACATAATTGAAATAAAAAAGTGGCAATTGACTATTAAATTATTCTTAAGTTTCCCTTTGTTTTTCTCAAATTGTTTAATTTATTATCTTTTTTAATTTTCAAGTATAGTTTCTGATTAAGTGCAATCAGTGCATTGTTAGACCTGAAATTTTAGTGTTTGGGCGTTAAATAACATGAAAATAATTTGTAGTTTTGTAATCTGTTGATCACAAACACCTTTATGGCAAGGCTGGTTTTGATCTAATTCAACTTAATCGAAGCCTTCCTATTTGGGTGAAAAAATTCAGCTTTCAGATAGAAGTAACTCCAGTTTGAATTTAAGTTATTCTAAATATTCCTTATAGGTCTATATGTTATTTTGAAATACAGAATTTGATAAAGAGTTATTGCAATATTGTCAGAATTATAAGAAACATGAAATTTTTCTCTTCAAATTTTAAGACACATTTTCTTCCATTCAAAATATTTTTAAGGTTAAGTTTGTTTTTATCACACCTAACTAGAACGTTTTTCTCTCATGCCTAACATGCTTGCACAATTGAATGGGGCTTTTTTGTATTTTTTTTTCTTTAAACAATCATTTTTAATAATTTAATTGTACATATTGACATATATATTTTATTTCTATTACTATATTTTGAAGCCTCAGACTTGATGAGTGGTATTGGGGGCCTGACACCTTTTGCGTCTAATGATGAAGATCCTTATATCACCATTAAAGAGGAGGTAATTAAATTAATGACTGCAATAATTTAAAGTTTTAGACAAAGCTGAGATACAATACTTATTGTAGGTTGTTTTTTGTTTTTTTTTACTCAAGTAAATTTCATTGAAACATGGACAAATATTTGCTGCAGCAATTTAATTACTTTAATTACTATAATGATTTACCATGTTCTTATACCAAAAGATTTTTGGTGATGACAAAAATACAGTGTTGTTTTAGAAAAAGAATAAGAGAAGAACCTTCCAGTGCCCATTGGAAATACAGTTTTAATGTTAGGATAGTGTTTGTATACATATAACTTTTTTTGTACTCATGTTATAAATGTAAGATATATTGTCAAAATGAAAGTAAATACAGTCTTATTATAATGCTATTGTTAGGATTACAACTGCACAAAATAGGAATGAATTAACACCCCAGCACCCATATAACATAAGAATAAAGATAAATTGAGGAAGATGTAATGATACGTTACACTTTCTTTTATAAATAATGTCCAAATATTGCAATGATCAGTCATGAGTATGGAATGCAGGATGCACATGAAGATTTTCTTTTCCTTGAGAATATTAAGGTAATATTAAGTAGAGAAAAGGTCATTGGTTTAGTTGGTTTTGTGCAGTCATTTTTTTTTTGTTTTGAAAGGTTTTTAGTTCATTTATAACTTTACAAAATTTGTTCAGTAGTTCTGGAAAGATGTAAATTAAAAAAAAAAATTGATATAAGATTCAAACATTTTCAATGAATGGTTTTTGGAATCTTTAAAACCACAATTAAATTACAGTGGAATCTGGATAAAGTCAACACCTTGGGACAGAAAAAAGAGGTGACTTTAACCATTGCAAATATGTAAAGGAACACAAAATAGGACAGCCAAACAGAGTAGACTTTAAGCAAGAGTTTACATTGCTCGTACATGGTATTTATTAAACCTAAATGTCTTATGACTTGAATGTAGCCTGTTCTAAATACAGCAGTTGTACTACAAATTATATTAACAGTTTTTTTTGTGCAAGGTTTTAAATAGGACAAAGCCGAAATTTCTGAACTTGAGTTAATTATTAAACGTTCAATGAATGAAAGATTACAATTATTTATGTAGGCATATTATCTGTCAAAAGACATTGCTACACCTATACAATTTTTAAAACAAACTTACAGTACCTGACAGTTTGAAATTCAAGCTGAGCTCCTTTACTTAAAAACACTGTTTCCATTGGTAAGGTTAGTCCAATATTCACAGTTGAGCTTGCCTAGTAGTCTAAAAGGTAAGTTTTGGAAAATGAAGACTTTCACAGAGAATATGTAAAAAATTACTCCGTAGTTTCACTTTTTTTTCTCTGTTATATGTGAATTTAAAGTCTAATATTATAAAAATTTCATCATTAATATGTATCAGATTGCTCAAATATTGCAAGACTTCTGTGACATTTTGTTGTGGCATTAAA
This sequence comes from Elysia crispata, assembly GCA_033675545.1. Taxonomy (NCBI): domain Eukaryota; kingdom Metazoa; phylum Mollusca; class Gastropoda; family Plakobranchidae; genus Elysia; species Elysia crispata. Next base: position 68,022 of record JAWDGP010004619.1, on the reverse strand, counting down.
AAGTATTTATTTTAAAGAGCATGAGTTTTGAAAACTCCATAACTGCATGTGTGTGCCTAGTGATTTCTTTGAGAAATTTATTTATTTAACTCAGCAAAGCTTGTTTGGTTAAACTGATAGCTTCCTGGAGTCATTGAGGTTGGTGTATGTATTGGTTTGAAAATGCCTTTTCTTTTTTGGGTGTATGACATCAAAGGTAGGGCTGTAGACATATCAATGATTTACAAGGTAATTAGTCAATAACCTGTACATAATTGTGTACAGCTTTAAAGCATTTGTGCTTTTGCAACTCCAAGGTACCAAATAAAAATACAATCTTTTTTCAGGAGGATAGTGATGATGAAGACTTTGTGTTGAAGCCAACAGACAATTTGCTAGCATTGGGCAGGGTCACTGATGAGGCAGCTATTTTAGAAGTTTACAGTGAGTTGAGGGTTTTCTTTTCAGAGTTTTTTTTTTCTTTTTTTTTTTTTTACAGAATCTTGATGTAGATTGTTCAGAATAATTATTGTCTGGTAAATGCTTAAAAGTTTATCTTAGGATCATGACTTCATCATTGAGTGTTCAAAATTTTCCGTAATTTTGAAAATACCTTTTCGTTCAACTTATAGTAAACTTAGTTCAAATTGCATATTTAAAAAAAAAAGATTCTTTTTATTTTAATTTCCAGTTTCTTTTAACTCAATCCCAGCTCTTTTATGAAAGAAATGAAGTTTAATCTAGATCCTCAGCCATGCTTTAAACTTTTCCAACTTAAATATACTTTGTTTTGTTCCTTAACTAAATTATATTTTAGAAATTTTATAGTTAAGTCAAGTTAATTTAAATATGAAGGAAAAATAATTTGCAAAAAAAATTATCTGAAATTTTAATTCTCAGAATACTCTATATGAAATGAAGAATACAAAAAAGACAGAAAAAATACAAGTCAGATAACCCTGAGATCAATTGAAGTTGACAATGGGAATATTTAAAATGAAATTATTTACTCCCCAATCCATCCCATATCATTAACAAAATCATTATTTCAAATACACCTCAAGCAAGTGAGAAAGTGAAATAATTACAATTTTATTGCCGTCAGTTAAGCTACAATATCGATAGTTAAGAATCTATAAAACAAATATTCTGATGTAAAAACTGCATAAATCTAGCATTTTTAATTTCAACTGATGAAAAATTATTGCTTTTAAATATCTTTGACAGTTTACAATGCAGAACTGAATAACCTGTTCATCCATCATGACTACATCCTTCCAACATTTCCTTTGGTTCTTGAATGGATGGATTATGATGTGGCAGAGGACCAGCCAGGTAAGTGATTGTGTAAGCAACACAGATAGCAGAAACGCAATATCTCCAGCTGTGGCTGTCAAGCTGGCAAACTGATACTAGCCAGAAGACTTGCTGGTCATCTAAATCAGTTATTATTATTTTTTATATTTTAAAAAAAATTTGTGTGGCTCATCAGTCATTTACACCTAAAATAAGTGCCATATGCAAAAAATTGTGAATTTAGAATCTAGCCATATGTTCACCTGCGGTAGACCAAAAAGGCATTATCGCCGTAAAGTGACATTTTGGAAAGCAAAAAACTATTAAAGACTGTTTTCTTGGGGTACGCGACAGATTTACTGAGCATGTTTGTAACAAGACAGATGGAGCATTATGATCTTGTCAAACTCTTAGCTGACATAAACAAGACTAATTGATAAGTTCCTGTTGTTGGATCTAACACTCTTGCTTCTCTTTTGTTATCTCATGGTTAGTGCTATGACCTTTTTGTGCTTGAACTAAATTCTTTTTTTTTTAAATGTGACAAGATTATCAAAGTCACAACTAAAATGTGAGAAAGAACAGTTAACTTACAAAGTTGATCTCCTGTCAAGACTTGGATCTGGATCTAAATTTAAAAGTCTAAAATATTCTGATGTAGAAAGTTTTAGTCTGAGTCACATCATCAGCAAATTATCATCTTTCCAAAATCATCGTGCTCATTATTGTAATCATCAGTATTTATTTTTTTCACTCTTATCCACTATGGACTGGTGCACTTTCACCCTTTCTTGCCATTTATCCTTTCCATGATGGAAACAAAATTTACCTTTAACAGCAAAGATTTCAATTTCTTTCATAAAAGCCAAGTTATTTGGGTTTTTAGATTTCAAAATGAAGAAAAAAGACTTTCTTTCACTTGGAAATTTTTGCAAGCCCTCCAAAAAATTTACTACATTTTGCAGACCAATCAACTCTTGCCAACTGATACCCACGATGAATGAACAGTTTGTAAAGAAGGTCATTTTGTTGATTGCTCTGGATTAGGGTAGCCAAAAGATTCCATAAATTCTGTTCGGTTTTACTGTTTGCCCCTACCTTAGTTTTAGCAGAGCAATATCTGCAATAGCAAATCAATTTGTCATTTTCAATAATCTTAAAAAGAAATTTGTGCAAAATATTATAATTTTCCTCTAAGAGTGACAGTATATAGTATTAAATAAAAAAAACCAAAACATCTGACACTTTTCCTTTGTTTTCTAGAATCTTTTCTAAAATTTATCTAGTTATTGATCAATCATAATAAAAAAAAAGTGTTCCTGAGGACTTAAGCATGACAAACTCAGTTTTCTCTACCACAAAGTGTAGTACAATTGCAGTACAATTGCAATAAGGGAATTATGAGAATTACATGCACTTGACCCTACACATCACTTGATTAAACCTGTTTAATTAAATGCATGTTACAATTCATAGCTGGAAAATATTGACAATGGAAAGAAAATCTGAATTATGAATTATGTTCTTTATGCTCCTGTTATGTCAGGTAACTTTGTTGCCATGGGAACCATGGAACCAGATATTGGTATATGGGACTTGGATGTTGTGGACTCTCTCGAGCCAGTTGCTGTATTGCGTGGTGACCAGCAACAGGTCAAAAAGAAGAAAAAAAAGAAAATGGAGAAGGTTGGGCTCTCAGTGCTTAATTGATTACCTTTTTTTCAGTTTTAAGCTGCAAGAATTTTAATGTAACACTTATCAAGGAAATAAATACAAGAATTGAATTTAAAACAAGTACATATGACACATAATTCCATCTACTTATTGGATGCTATAGGCTGTTACAGAATGATAAATTTGTAGATTTGATTTTTTTTTTCACCTTTTTTACTGTTGATTCTTTTCAAAATCAGCATAATGAACAATTAGGTTCTTTCTATTTTCTAGTCTATGAAGATGTAGAGTTGATCTTTTTTTTTATCATAATTAAGGATTAGCTATCAAAAAAAGTGTGAAATAACAGCATAAACAATTTATTCAAAATATATGAATTGCCAAATGTTAAAGTCAAACGAAATCCAAGGATTTTACATTTTGTCCCTTGGCTCTTATGAATCATTGAGATTTATGTGGGGATTACAATCAGATTCATGTATAATTTCAGAACTCACCAAGCAATTTTAACCTTAAAATAGATTAACCTGGCAAAGCAGTTCAGTATAGTAGATTAGTTTGCTACAGAAATAACAGTTTACAAATATCTTGCTGTTGTCTCTATAGATGCTCTTTTCATATAATTTGCTTCTCCATGTCCATATTTTCTTTCATAATCATTTATATTTTGAAACTTCATTTTCATAGGTTTGTGATGGCATAGTTGAATAGCATTTAACTGAACTGCTTTGCTTGTTTTCCTTAGCTTTTGATTTATGGGAATATATATATATATATATATATATATATATATTTTTTTTTTTTTTTTTTTCCCCCAGAGAGAAACTTTATCCCAAGGTCACTCAGATGCAGTTCTAGACTTGTCATGGAATCACCATGTAAGGTATGATGAGTTCATCAGAGATGCCAGATTTCTGAATAACTGCATAAATTCAGATTTTGAAAAATTTGCCGTGGTTCAAGATGATCCTTAGCAAAAATTCCGTGACTCAACTATTAAAGCGGTCCCATACAGTTCCAGAATCCTCATATATGATCAGCATCTCTTCACAGAAAAATAGCAATTTTTATTCTCACTTTATCCATGAAAAAAATGTGTCATTATGTTTCTATTAAAGCAGCAATCTTTTTTTCCCCAGCTTAACTAATTTTTAGTTAAGGGTGAAGCAACAAAAATTGATATCTCCTTTCCTTTAAGTTTAGAGACATTCTATGTAGAAAGGTTTTGCATCTTCCATTTAAAAAATTCCTTTTGAAACAATTTCTACTAATGGGTTTTTCTATGGTTTATATGTTTGAATGTGAATTAGTTTAATATACGGATACTCTCTCTTACCTTCTTCTTTGACCCTTGAGTTTACATAAGATTGAGAATTATGTTTTTAAGTTATATTGACTCTACAGGCTTTTTTTGGGAAAGGTTCAGGATTTTTTTTATTTGAAAGCCAGTAGACACATCTTATTTGTATCATGGTTTTTGAATAATGTAATGTCTGATGTCTACCAACATTAACTGTATCCTTTCTTCACAGAACTTTCAGTACTATGTCACTAAATTTCAGAACTGTTAATCTTTGCAAAGTGGTGTTTTATGTATATTTATAACATTAAGTGTATGACGCAAAATTCATTTAAATTAGCTAATATTACTTTTGAAGTGTTGAAAGCAAGTTCATAACTGTATCTATCATTTTTTTTAAGTTCTGAGAATAAAGCCTTAGATCAATAGAATGAGTTTTGATAAGGTGTCTGGTAATATTTTTTTTTTAAACAAGTTACACATTTCATTTTTTTTTTCAAGTTTTATGTTTGCTTCTGAAAAAAAAAAAAGACCACAACATCAATCTTGTTTAAATGATATTTTATTTCTTTAGAAAATATATTGGAACAAAGTGTAAGAAGATATACATTTGATTATGTGTTTGAAATAATTTTATTAAATGAATTTGATTGAACTTTTGCTCAATGCATTTAAGGTTTAGTGTGTACTTTTCTTCAAAATACTCATTTAATATATACAAAACTTTGAAGTAGTCAGTTTTCATTGTTCTCTTTGTATTTGTATCAATATTAAATCCTGATGGAAAAATTTGGGAGAAACCTTATCAAAAACAAGTATAAAAGTCTGGATTTCTCCATATTGTCATGTCTTTTTTATTTCCATCAATGACTATATTTTTGTTTAGAAATGAAAGCTTAATAAACACAGGGTTAAGTGCAGCATCATCATATTTAGCTTGTTTATATTTGTAACAAGATGGAACAATTTACCTTCATTATTTATGTATTTCATAAATTGCAGGAATGTAATGGCAAGTGCATCAGCAGATAGAACTGTTTGTCTGTGGGATTTATCAAAAGGTGAAGTTGCATCTTCTCTGAAACATCATGAACAACAGGTAAGTATTACCAAATTATTGATAATGAAACTTTTGACTTGCATGTTAAGAAAAAAAAAGTATGTAAAATATTTTAATACAAATAAATTGCAGGCTGTACTTACCAGATGAAGTTAATTAACAGTGCAGCCTCTATTTTTGACAGGCATGTTTGAGGAAATTAGTAAATGAAACAATTTTTTTTCTTAAATAACTACTGCTCTGAAAACTTCAATGTAAAAAAGTGTCAAGCTTCCTCGATAAAATTTTTGAGAAATGCAGGGGATGCATCTGGAGAACCCTCTCTCCTGCCCCCACCCCCCATAAAAAGCACTCAAAATAAAGTTTGCAAATAGGTTTACAGAGATTTATACAAACAGAATAAAAACTAAATGCAGCATCCAGGCAATTTTTTTTTCTTATTTTTAGCTGTTTAACTTTTTAAAGATAGGAATTGAGATTTTAAAATTTAATAGTCCTTGGATGAGACATAAGTATCCACTGGTTATCTAGAACTCTCCTTTAAGAACTTATCTAAATTTTTTCCTTTTCATTATGCTCTCTGAGTTATAAATAGTAAGCGTAAGTGGCAAATGACAAAATAAAAAATAAGGGGTCAATACATTCTGTGCAATAGAAATAAAGTTTTCCCAAAACTTCTTTTTACAGGTGCAATGTGTTAGTTGGCATCCTGAAGAGTCACAAACTCTCTTGACTGGATCATTTGATAAGTGAGTTTCTTTTGCATTTTTTTTTTACTGTTCAAAGTTAACCCTTCATGAGATAATCAAACTGATCTAAAAAGGGTCAAAATTTTGTTTGTAGAGATGACTCTTTGTTTTCTATTTCAAAAAAATATGTACCATTTCTCTTAATTTCTTTTAGCAAATCTGAAAACTTTACCATGTTCAGCCATCTGAGAATACAAAAATAAACTAGTGTTTTTTTTTTTTAATAGGATGTTAGATGAAGCACAGGACTAAACTTTTTGACTAACACTTTGGTGAAAGCGATATAAATAAAGTCAAAATGAGTGAGGTTAATAAAGCAACCAGCCATCACTTATTTGAATACTTAAGGAAAGAAATGATGTTATGAACTACTTTTGAAAAGTTAAAACAATGAAATTGTATTGCGCAGCAAAAATTTTTTACTAAGTAAAAATTATCTGCACATGTTGATAGTTTTATGCACAGATACATATTCACTTGCACATGTTGTTTCGTAATTTTCATTTATGTGCATGATGTGCTGTGGATTTCACTTTGAATACCTGTTGACTCACAAAATATAGATTTATTATAGAAGTCATAGACAATGATAATTTAACGTTTGTCCCAATTCCTCTCTAGCTGTGCTGCTGTTATTGACTGCAGAAATCCATCTGAAAATGTGAAAAAGTGGAAATTCACAGGAGAAGTGGAAAGAGCTTTGTGGAATCATTTCAATCCTTTCAATTTCTTGGTAAGTTTGCTGTCCAAAAGATGGCGAAAGGGAATGCAGCAAAAGAATAAAGCAGAAACATTTCTAAACCCTTCTATGCTACTTCCTATCTCAATCATCTATTTTTACCCACACAATGCAACTAGTGGTCATATTTTTTAGATTTTACTGACTGCCCAGACTTACAGAGTTAAATTCACTTTGCTACAGCATGCATATTTTGTCATCAAAATAAAGACGAACTTGATTGGTCATTGCATTTGCAAGAGAACATAAAATTCTGCTCAAAGCATTTTTATATAAATCAGAGTAGTTTCAGAATGTCTCTACAATTAAAAAATTGTTAAATGTGTTGCACATCCTATATACTATATGCAACTGTTGTCAAACAAACATACTCTATACTCAGAATTTCTTTTCAATGCATAAGTAAGAATGGGATGATCATATGCATGAGTGAACTGTTTGGTCATGCATTAAAGAAGTTTCAATTTTTAATAACAAAACTTCTCATCTAGACCTTTATAATAAGATTTGAATTAATGAGATCAGTCAAATTTTACAAAGAGTTAGGATTGGAAGAGATTGTAAAAGTTCTCTTTTTGAGCCCTGTAAGTAGACAAAAATGATGTTACACCTATCGTATTTAGTTATAATTATGGATTTGATCCTTTTCAAGATTTGTAAGTCAACATTCTTACCTGAATCTGTTAAAAAATCAGTAAGTTCAGGAAGTATTTTATCCAGTTGATATCGTGAAAACAAATCTTGTGAACTATTTGTCAATATCCGCAGAGTAGTATTGTCTTGGTGTTTGCTTTTCAGTGCAGTCACTTTGATGTTCAAGATCACCAGTATCAGTATCATCAAATTCAAAGTCAGAAGCACTGGGATCTGTCCGAAAATATACCATAAACAGACTCTAAAGACAAAGTGCACAATTTGATATCAAATACTTGAATATTTTTTTAAGTTAAGGTAAAGCCAGTGCAAAGTAGTCCCCATGTTTCCCTTAATTTAGGAGAAATTTTCACATGTGTCGACATAGGTAGCCTCACAAAAAATGCAAAATAAACACATTAATCGATTGTTTTCAAATGTTTTATTCACAGAGCATGAAGAAAAAAGGTGATAGATTGCAGTTATGACTATATCTCCATATAGACAAAGAATCGATTTTTTTCTTTATAATGCTGTTACTCAAAATTAATAGTTGGACTTACAACTTAAAGTCCTCAGCTGCCTCACATATGAATTGAGTTTTCAAAAAAAAATATCTTAAAATATTATTTGAAAGAGCAGAAAAGTATTCTGACAAACAATACTTTTCTGCTCTTTTATGTTTAAATACAAAACTTGGATATTCTGTCTCATAGGAATCTTTGGGTCTGTTGTTTGTCATACACCGCCATAGAATTTGATTTCATTCTTTTGAGGATTAAGCACAGACATACTGGTCCATGCTTGTATGCTTGATATATTTACTCTATCATAGAATGATTACATTGGTGAATAGGAGATAACGCTTATAATTTACATTGTAAAATATATTTGACAAGTTTAAAAAGGGTTTTTTGTGAGAGAATGTCAACCTTATGCCTCTTGCAAGCCATACTAGATTTGAAATTTATAATTGAAGGCCAATCAGATTGGGTTCGCTGGTAGTCATTTAAAAAAAAAAAACTAAGATTAAAAATTGCCTGTTGTAGTTATCCAAGAAGAACATGTTTAACTGAGATTGATACAAGAATTATCAAAATACTCATTGATATTTTTTTTTAAATTTTAATTTTATCACTTTGTATAGGCCAGTACAGATAAAGGCATGCTGTATGAGGTTGATGTCAGGCAAGACAAACCCCTTTTTACTCTTTCAGCTCATGAAGAAGGTGTCACAGGTGACCAAAATTTCTTATCAAAGCACAGTCAAGTTTGTATTTTCATCTTTGCTTTGGTAACAGCTTCATATAGTCTTTGCTGGTTGTGATTGTGTGTTTGTTTTTCAGTTTCATTTGTGTTATAATTTTCTAATCATTGCTAATACTATTTTTATTTATATAAAAAATTCTGGCAAGTGTAATAACTTGTTTTTTAATATCAGGTCAGGTGAGGTCAGCTATAATTTGATGAAAAAAATAAAAGCAGACCGAAATCAAAAGAAACACATTTCTATTTGAAGAATAAGAGATGGATTATGGTTTTTGAAGGTTTCATTTTTTTCTCTTTAATATTTCCCCATAAAGTTTCAATCTAAATACTAATGTATCCTGATGTGCATTCACCGTAAAGTTTTTAGTTCAGAAAGAGAACATCTGATTTTCATGAGACACAAACATAATTGCGCTACATAAGAGGGATATATATGATGAAGAATTCAATTTTTGTGTCCTTTTTTTTCTAAATCTTCAATTTTAAAAAAAGGAAAACTGAGAGGCAATCACAAAGTTGTCACAAAAACAGTAAGAAGTACTTTTTCCTTAGATTATAAAATAATTTTTTTATGAAACTTGGAAAGAAAAGAAATAATTGGACTAAGGATCAGTTAAAGAGAGAAGAATTGAAGAGAGCAATGGCATTATTGAGATATTTCCATCTTCATCAATTGCACAGGTGTTGCTCTCAGCACCCAGATCCCAGGCCTCTTAGTAACGTCTTCCCCAGACAAGCATCTGAAAGTGTGGGATATTGAGAACAGTCGCCCTTCCCTTGTGCTCAATCGCAACTTGCGCATGGTGAGTTTCACAGGCTTGCTTGTTTTCCTTAAGCTGAAAAAGCCAAAATCCTTACAACTTTATTACTACTTCTACAACTTCTGCTGCTGCTATTGATACTATAGCTAACTTTATGAACTGTTTCCATGTTTTTAGATTTAAAAGATAATGAAATTGGGAGCGATGCTGTCCTTGAAAAAAAATAAAAAAAATAAACTTTTAATTTGTCGGTATCATTACAATTAAAGACAAGTTTCTTAAAGTCATAAATTTACAAAACTGTCAGTTCTGTTATAATTTTATTTTCTTGTTAATCTCTTTTCTTCTAGGATGTGCTCCACTGTGTCAACTGTAACCCTGACCATCCGTTTGTGTTTGCTGTGGGCGCTAACAAAGACTTCAAGGTTTGGGACATCAGAGAGAGTGCTGCAGGTAAAAAACCGCTCTGCTGCATAAAACTTGCAGATTTCCTTTTCCCCTAATATTTTACATTGTCATCCTCCTTACTATTAAAGCTTGAGTTTTGAAAAAAGTCCGTAACTTCATGTCCTTTCTTAAATTGTCCTCTGTTATCTTCCAGTAGATCAAGTGCTTTTAGTGCAAAGTTTAAGTATGTCAATTTTTACTTCTATTAGCAGTTATATTATAAACCATTCATTTCCACTTTGTAAAAATTGAATCTACTTAAAATGTAAGGTGTCCTTTATTGGTCAAATTAATACTTGATCTATAATTCTGATTTTTCAAACAAAAGTTAAAAAAAAAGATGGCATTGAAATTATTTCACAAGTTTTGTATTGTTCATATGAGTGAAATGGCTTTTGCTTTTGCTTGATTAAGAGATTTAGAATTGTATTAAAAATGAAGTACATGGTGAACAAGGTTAATAGTTTTAACATTGTTATGAATGAGCAAGACTGAGAAAAAGAAAGCCATGATCAATTTCGATGAACTAGAAATAGCTCTTATACTTCTTTTATTACAATTATGTTATAATTTTTATGATCTATTCCTACAAATTGCTAAAAATGAAGATTTATAAAGACTTACAAAAAATCCCAAAACCACAAAGATACCAAAAATACAGTAGTCTCCGGATAAACGCACGGTCCTCGGGAGGCTTCAATAGCGTGCGTTTAGGAGATGCGTGTCTTTATAAAAAAGTAATGAAAAAATTTTGGTTACTTCCCTTATAGCACTGCATAATGCAGGGTTATTTCCCTTGATTATACACATATTTGGCGTGAAAGGGAGGTTATTAAACCTTTGAGTTCAGCGACGTTTTGGGTTCTTTTATTTTTGTTTTATTTTTTTATTTTTATTCTTTGTTTTTATTAAAGAACATTGAAATAGCGAAATTCGTAAGAAGGAACAACATTGACAATTGAAGTTTCATGAACAAAATGTCTAGAATCTTAAGTTGTGTTTCCAACGTTAATGTCTTGTGAGTAGACATTATGTATCGTATCGAGTATGTCGATGAAAAAAGAGACTAGACTCTGAGAGTGAAGACTGCACAACGCTACTGACGGATGAAATCGCAATGGGTGAACGACCAATCTTGACTACGACTAGACTTGTTTTACACAGATAATGCCTGACAGTGATACACCATGTGCAAACTTCAGACAACCGTACAACGCAAAAAGCGAGGGAGGAGGGGAGAGGATACTAGCCGTAATGGATAGATCTGACCAGGCAGACACAAAGTAGCGAAAATTGCATCACCTTGCCTGTGCTCCACTCCAACCCTCCCCTCCCTACCCTTCCAAGCTTATGGCCGATCCCATGGCCCAGGTAGAGGGCATTGTGTGTTTAGATCTATACGAGTTTACGACGATACTGGTGTACAGCCTTTGTACTCCACCCCGTATAGTAAGCAATGCCGAGTTAATAATTTCAAAGCGTGCGTTTAGGCGATGTAGCGTGCGTTTAGAGTATACCGATTACATAGTAAAAAATCGGTCAGACCTCTTCAGCGTGTATTTAACCGAAGCGGGCTTTTAACTGGCGTGCTTTTATCCGGAGACTACTGTAGTATATTCATAATATGTTTCAGTTTTCATTGGAGTTTTTTGAATATTTGTAGTAATGCTAAAGTCTTCACTAGAGGTTCAGTAAAAATGGTTTATTTGCAATAAACAGTATTGGGCCATAAATGTCATTTATTTCATCTATTTTTTTTTCATTTAGTAAAACTATTGGTGCCCTAGTCTTTTTTCCACATTTCTGTTAAGATTTGGTTTTATTTGTCTTTACTTTCAACCTTCACACTGAAGGCAATTTTGCAAAAGTTCAAACATTAAGCATTCATATTACAAGCCATGGTGCCATAGATGATATTGTTCTTATGAAGGTAAGTTTTTTTTTCACTTTGTCACATCTATACTTACTTCAGACATGCCTACCGTCCCGAAAAAATCGGAGCCGTTCCGAAAAATCGCGATAAAAATAATTATGTTCCGCCGTTCCTACTGATCCTATCCTGTTCCGAATTTTAGAGATTTTAATACCTAAAAAAATTCTAATGAGAAAAAAGTCGAAAGCCAACAAAGGCAAATAACTCTCTCAATGAAAATGTTGCCCGATGTCACATCACTTCCTGCCATTCGGTCGTTCGCGCATGCGCCAGTTAGACCTAGATAACGCTTGACCATTGTCTTGTCCATTCATTCTTTCTTTGTCCATGCGCTTGACTGTAGTGTACCGTGTGACTGAGCGAAGTTTGGATTTCAACTGTTAGTGTTCGATTAATTTTAATTCAGGATTTCAAAATGCCTAAACGAAAGCAGTGTGATACTGATAGTGAACCGATTCCTGAAAAGAAACGGTTGCAACAATTTCGGAAGGAATACACAGATCAATTCTCTTTCATTATTAAAGGAAAGAACGATGAGGGAAGTGCTTTCTGTACTGTGTGTAATTCCGAATTTTCAATCAAGTACAGTGTGTTGAATGATATTACAAAATATGTTGGTGGGCAGAAGCATAAGAACTTATCAAAACAAAAAGCCAGTATGCCATCCCTGAATAGTTTTTTTAAGACTGATAAAAAAAGTAATGATAAAGAAACTGACGTGATTGCTGCTGAAGTGGCAATGGTAGATCTAGTTGTGGAACTAAATTTGCCTTTGAGCACCTTGGATAAAATAAATAAAGTTGTGAAAAAAGTGTTTAAGGACTCGGACATCGCAAAAAAACTTTCAGTGTGCTCGATCAAAGGGCACAGCTATTGTGAAAGAAATAAGTGCAAAAGCTACGTTGAGCCTAGGAGAAAGAATTTCCCGCCAGCCTTTCACCGTTTCGACTGATGGGAGCAATGATGCTGGGTGTCATAAACTGTATCCCCTCGTCATCAAATCAGTCAATCCTGATACGTTGGAGGTCTCATCGGAGATATTATCGATTCCAATATGCGAAGGATCTTCTTCAGGAGAAAACATTTTTAACCTTATAGAGGCAGAGTTTAAAGCACATAAGATTCCTTGGGAAAATTGTCTTGCGCTTGGTGCAGACAACGCTCCTGTTATGGTTGGGAGGGATAAAGGGGTGTATGGACATATGTCTAGAAAAAATCCTTCGATCTTTATGGCTGGTTGTGTTTGTCACCTCATTCATATTGCTGCAGAAAAAGGAGCTGCATGCCTGCCACTTGATGTCAGCCAGTTACTTATTGATGCTTATTATTATTTAGACAAGAGCAGCAAAAGGCAATCTTTCTTCAAAGAAATGCAGCTTCTCCATGATGTAAAGCAGGGGAAAATTCTGAAGCACGTATCAACAAGATGGCTGAGCATTAAAAAGTGTTTGCCTCGACTCATTGAAAACTGGGAGCCTTTGTACACTTTTTTTAAGTCAGAAGAGTCAGCATCAACCTCAGCCACTGCCAAAGAAAAGACAGGGAGGTTGAAGAAATTGTTTGCTTCCAGGACCAATCAACTGATATGTAAGTTTCTTGTTGACGCATTGGAGCCGTTTGATGCAATCAACACAGAGCTTCAAAGTGATGAATCAAAATTCCATGTGCTGCAACAGCGTTTGGAGAAGCTGATCAAACAGCTGATGGTTAAATTTATCCAGCCTGCTGTATTTCAGAGAGATGGCATATTTGCAAATCTTGAAAAAGAGAACCTGCGTCAAAGCTCTGACATTATCATTGGCAAGGCAGCTGCAGAATTCATTGCCCAGGAGAAAAGCAAAATGAAGGAAAGTAGGCTTTCAGAATTCTTCAATGCTGCTAGGGATTTTTATGTTACATCAATCACATATCTCAGGGCTAAATTACCACTTAAGAATGATGTATACTCACATGCTGCAGTGATTAACCCAGCAAACCAACTCACCTGTCAGTTTCAGTCTGTGGAATTTTTTATCAAACGTTTTCCTGTCCTTCTGCCACCCAATGCATCACTGCATGATCTTCAGTTGGAATTCGCCACTTATCAGTGCACAGACATCGCATCTTGCATTGAAGAGAGGATGGATAAAACCTGGGCGTCAATCAGCAGACTCACAGAGGGACAGGAACCCATTTTCAAACTTTTGCCCCAGGTCATGCTACATCTGTTGACAATACCCCATTCATCAGCGCACTGTGAACGAATCTTTTCTCTAGTGAGAAAAAACCATACTGAGTTCCGATCTCGACTGGAAAATAGTACTATGGAGGCTCTCCTAATCGCTAAATCCCGCCCTGGAAGTGCCGGAGATCAGGATTATTCCAAGGAGGAGCTTTCAGAGCTCAAATCGGCCTATCACAGATCCCTGAAGAACTGAGCAGCAGCCAGTTCTTTGTACATATTTGATATGTTGTCTGTTGAAGCTGGAAGTGAAGTAAGTGGAAACGTTCCTCTTTTTTATGTATGCTGTCCCTCTTTTCTATCATTAGGGGTAGGCATGTCTGTTACTTTAGTTGATCTATTTGTAACTCAGATTAAAATTTGTGGAGGGGTTTCTGACTAAATTTGAATCAACAATCAGCTCACAAATTTTTTCCCCTCAGTACGTGGCCACTTCTTGCAGCGTATGCCAGCAGCCTTGGCCAGAGAGTGTGATGAGGATGATCAGGATCTTGGTCCAGAAGGGGAGGAAGCATTGGGAGCAATGGCTGGCCTGAGAGTACAGGGGGATGACGCTGATGATGCTGAGGAGGAGGAGATGTTGACTGGAGATAGAAAAGGGACCCCAATAGCTGCTAATAATGAGAATGAAGAAAGCAAAAAGAAGAAGAAGAAGAAAAAGAGAAAGAAGAAGAACCTGGATTTGTGATTTTTAAATTTTTTTTAGTTGCTTTATTACAGGATGTGGATGCTGTAGGTCTTCATCCAAATAAAAGTGGAGAGGAAAGGGATGGGTGGTGTGAGGAGGAAATAGTTTTAGTCTTTAATTGGGACTGGAACTTTTGTAAAGACTTTCATGTGTCTGTGGATACTATGTGCGAAAGTAATTTTGTGAATGTAATATAGCCCATTATTTCTGCTGTTCAAAAGAGGGAAGGACAGGAAGAGGCTAAATTTTAGTTCATAGTTACATGATTTAAATGAGTGCAAATTGACTGACGGGTGATGAGTAAGAAATTATCTGATTTTACAGAAACTTTTCATTGTAAAGGATTGTGCAAGAAGCTAGAAAATCGTTATGCACGAGCACAAAAGGGAGGGAAGGCCACAAACTTAATTTATTTACAATTTCAATTTTAATATTGATTTTAAGGGAAAAAAAAAAAATTAAAATGAGATTTTTTATATAGAAACATACTGCAGATGTGTATTGATGAAATTTGATGATTGGACATGATGCATGAACTATTGTTATTTCAAACTCAAGGGTTTGACATTTCTTAGGATGTTATATGACGTAAAGACAAGTTATAGAAGAATCTTTTGATCTGTATTGACTTAAAGTATCTCAGTGCATTCAATGCATTAATAAAGATTCTTTTATGTTTCCTTTTTAAATAATTTCGTTGTTGTACACTTTCATCTTAATACCATTAGATTCCTTATGATAACAAGCACTTAAGTAAACATTTATATATTGTAAACTGTTCTGAGCATTAGTCTTTTAAAAAAGTGTTAGCAAAAGGTAATCTAGATCCTAATATTTTTGTGAAAGGATTGTGAAATGGGAAACAATTTTCATCAGAGAACAAAGGACCTTTTGGTCTCAACTTTTGTTAAAGTACTGCAAACTTGCTGGCTCTGTTGATCAATTAGATAAGCCCAATAAGCACTTAGAGCAATACTAACACTGTTCAGATAGATGAGTAAAAGCAATGAACATACCATGCTAGAAAAAGAAATTATCCTTCTTTTGCAGATTTGCGGTGCACATAAAATGCTAGGGAGACAAAATGTTCGAAAAATAATTTGAAGAAGTTTTAGTTCAAGCAGTAGTTGTGTGGTCATAGTATAAAGAATTATCACATATGAAGTTCTTTGAATGGTGAATGGTGAGGAGTTACCTTCTTTCATCACTTGCTCATGCATATTTTTATTCTTTTTAATTTGGGTAAAAATTAAAATTAACAAACAATCGTATGAGCTGTGATGAAGAACTACAAGTAAATGGTTTTTATGGTCCAATTCTGCTCTTTGATGATGAGAAAAACTAGAATTTCTATAAAGGCTTCTGGAATTACACATTGAGCATATATCTTCTACGTGTATTGTCTTTACAAGTGCAGCAAACATTTTTCTGCAGAATTCGAGAAGAAGGTGCCATCTTTGATCTGTCAGCCCCACTCAGTTTGATTTGTCTCAGAATTATGAAGCTACTTATGGGCTTGGAAATTTTATGTGAATTATCTTTCACCTTTCATAATGGCATATAGTTTCCCATGAGAGATGTTCTTGACGCTGTTTCTCATCCAAATAGAGTATGAGCAAAGGCTACATAGTCACTGCTATCATCAAAGTCATCACTATAGTACCAGCATGAAGAAGGCTGTTGGTAAATCTAAATGTGTTATGAATGATTATTGTTCTTTGTGCATACCCTAAACTTCATAGGAAAGGAAGTGATTAGAAATATAGACATGTACAAGAATAGCGAAAAATAAGGTGGAGGATTTTGTCATCTTATTTTCATTACTGTGCAATTAGCAGCTCCTAGTCCAACCTTAAAAATGCGAATGAAACTAAAAGGACTAAGAAATAAGATGAAGACAAAATAAGATGTGTTAAAATGAAATACATGTATCACCTATGATAATGCTAGTGAACTATCTCCATCAACACAAGCAAGTGAAAGCAACTCTTTAGTTAGAGGTACAAGAGATGTGTTACAGACATTTTATGAGACTCGTAGAGATTCCCAGTGAGAAAAAGACATTAGTCTTCAGTATTAAACTTCAAAGTTTGACCTTTGCGCATTAAGTTGCTTTAATCACTAAGGCTTTGGTGAGTTACTTTAGAAAGAGAAAGAACACCTCAGACTGGCAACTTCTCGACCAATAAAAAGAAACAGGATTTTCTAGACATGGTGATTATGAAAACGCTGTCTATGAACTTGGGTTGAACACCTCTTTCAATGGAGACTTCAAAGACACCCAAGTCTAACCACTTGAACGTGTAAGGGGAAAGACGTCGCATGCGCGCAGCATCTGTTTCAAAGCTTGCAAAGTTTGTCGGAGCACCTTGCAACACATGCAACATAAGCACAATGTAGTACCAAGTGAAATTCCTTGGCAAAGGCTGAAAAACTAGTATCAACGAAGGAAAAGTTCCCTCAAACCAATAAATATAGAAATAAGGACATTATTTTGTTTTTATTTTAACGACAATTAAGTCATTTTGTTGGTAAAATAATTGAAGAATGAACATAACTTTTTTTTTGTCGGGCTTTCTTGACATAGATTGTATGACTGAGTTGGTTGGTCAGTATAAATTGAAATTATTATATTACATCATTAATAATTCAAAGCTAAAATGAATCTATAAACAACACTATTTTGCTTCAAGATCATCGGATATCGTGTGGTGTTTTACAAGATTTGCTGAAGAGGCTAAACAATGGGTTAGAATGTTTTTAGGCACGCCTCATACCATTACTTATACCTAGCGGTACGTTAAAAAAAAAAAAACACTTTCCGCACTCTTGTCGGGACTGTATGCATGATTAGGCAGTACACAGATTATAGAATGGCCCTAAGCCTATAATAGTGTTGATAAGTGAGTTGGGCCGTAGATATGTTCTCGTCTCCAGAAAACTACCAAGCATCAATTATTGTGTCAAGTGTCAAAATTAATTGAAGAACATAAATGCGGTAATTTAACGTAACGGTATTTTCTCGACTACCACAAGTAGCCATGTTTCGCAGAGTTAGTCATAACACGTGGTTTCCCTTGCAAATCGGCTTGCGTTATTGACATCGGAAACCACAAACGAGCGTTAGGCTTGGGCAGTCTGATCAGCTCAAAACCAGAAAAATCTGCTGCTGCTGCTGGCAAAACTATCTCGGATCATGTGATCGTTATGTAATTTAAGTGTGTGCATACAGTGGAAACACTCTACACAGCGCACTTGCACCTGGTCCAGGCTAATACTCAGTACCCGTAGCATTAAAGCATTGTTAGCAGTCATCACGTAACCCGTACATAACAGTTACGTTCTCGGTGGGAGGGCTCGCATTTTAGCGAAAAACGATTATGTTAGGTACCACGAGGTGGGAGGAGATATGCAATTGATGTCGGTCAGTCTAAAAAATATAGCCTTTCCTGAGAAACTTCGGAAGTATCACGGCTTTGCGATGGGCGATGTGCACACGGCACTAGGGGAACCCCGTGTTTACACCGCAAGGCCGCGTTAGTCGGGAAAACACGTAAACTTCTGGGATCATGTAACTTGTCAGTGTGAGCAAACAGTTGATACACATACTATTACCAATACTACAACCGGCTAGATTAATACTCAGTAGCATTGGAGCATTTCTGGGGTTTCGCAGGAAAGGCTTACGGGCCCTAAGCTAGACTACGACGTAATATTTTTAGACTGACCGACATCATTTGCATAAACTCCTCCCACCCAGCGGTACGTAGCATAATCGCTTTTCGCAAAAACGCTAGCCCTCTTACCGAGAATGTAACTGTTATGTAAGGGTTACATGATGACTGCCAGCGATGCTCTAATGCTACCAGTACAGAGAACTAGCCTAGACCAGATGTAAGCGCGCTATGGAGAGTGTGTTTCCACTGCATGCTCACACAGTTACACTACATAACAATCACATGATCCGAGACAGTTTTACCAGCAGCAGCAGCAGATTTCACTGGTCTAAACAGCTGACCAGACTGACCAGGTCTAACGCTCGCTTGCGGCTTCCGATGTAAACAACGCAGGCCGATTTGCACACGTCACTTGGGAAACCACGTGTTTGTTACGTTATGACTCATGCTTACGGTACGTAACTCAATCTGCGAAACATGGCTATTGTTAGCAGTCATCACGTAACCCTTGCATAACGATTCTCGGTGGGAGGCAAGCATGTTTGCGAAAAGCGTTTATGCTTGGCTTACATACCGCTGGGCAGGAGAAGTTGATGTAAATGATGACAGTCAATCTAAAAATATAACGCCATGGTCTAGCTAAGGGCCCGTTAGCTTCGACTGCGAAACCTCAGAAATCTCTATTCGCACGGGCTGATAATCTCGGTTCGCAACCAAGCTGCGCGCACATTCACTGGCATGAAGCCACCCAGCCAAATGGCGTCAATTACTGCGAAATGTTGCCTACCGACTACAGCACAATGAATGAAAATATTTCGCTTAAAGAAATAGCTCACTGGCTTAATAATTTGCAGAAATCCGCTCGTTTCTAGGTGTGTCGAGATACCTTTGTGCACAAGAATATTACTCAAATTTCGCACATTTCATTAACTATTTTACTTTCATATTTGAATTGGAATGGCCTCGTGATTAAAGAAAAAAAAGTTCTCAAGTTCATGTAACTTTACCGTACAAATAAATGTTCTTAAAGAGTAAAATCTAAACAATATAGTAATAAACTATAAACTATAACAAAACTGCATATCAAAGCCTAGTTGATTTCTTCTAAGAGTTTGATTCTGAAGCTTATAAAGATGCATTTTTTTAAGAAGATAAACAGAAAGCGATAAAGAGAATGCTTAAGTCTACATAATTCACTTGGAGAGGTGTTTTTCGCCACCGCCCACAACCTCGCACTGTCATCTTAGACCTTGAGGGTGAGCCCGTGTAATGTGGACGGCTAAACATTGACATGCACGCCGCCTGCCGACAGCCTCAGTTTTATATGAAGTTAAGAAAAAAAAACAGCCTCGGTTAGAATGAAAGTCTGTAAAAACTTTAACGACAAGTTTTGAGTATATTTTCTGCACTACACACACACACACACTCTCTCTCTCTCTCTCTCTCTCTCTCTCTCTCTCTCTCTCTCTCTCTCTCTCTCTCTCTCTCTCTTACAAACTGATTTCTTTTAACACAGAAGAAAGTGTAATATAAATAAAGCTTTAAAATATAGAGGTTTACTGGACGAGGCTAACGAGCCCTTAGTTTAACTAGATCAGTTTACATTTAGACTATTCTACATCATCTCCATAAACTCCTACCTAACGGTACGTATCTAAGAATCGCTTTTGGCAAACATTCTAGCCCTCCTGTTGAGACTCTAACCGTTTCCTTGTACGGCTGGCAATGCAATTATTTTGTGATTATAACATTGTTAATATAAAACAGGCAACCACAATGACAGGAAAATAAACAGGCAGTTGTCTGCTTTACATTAAAAAAAAATGAAGTCGATGCATTAAACACAGCTCTAATTACAGCTTACTTTAATAGGGCACCTTTTTTCTTATTTCAAAGTTAAATTACTAACTTTAATTAGGTGTAATTAAAAATCTAATGCAGAAAGTTATTGTGAAATTTTCAGTAACGTAAGAAGAAGTGCTTATAAACTTCTTACAAAAAAAAAAAAAAAAAAAAAAAAAGCAAAATGGCAGGTATGGGAAGACTTGCAGTGGCTTTTTAAGCCATGCAAGAATAAATAGACTTTTTGCTGTAGTAAAATACTACATTTCGGCATATCAGAATGAGATTTAAGGAGAACTATTTTAATTACAGCAATAATTTATGATTAGATTGTGTATATCACAATGTAATCAATGACTAGTTATTTAATTCACAGTGCCCACATGGATAAATATTGACTAAATGCGCTGTCATTATGATGTGGTTCAAATTCTGAGTGTCATTGATTATTTCTGCGGCTCCTAAATTTCTCCATAAGAAATAGTTTGATGGCTGTTCTCTTGGCCTTGATCTCCTAATAACCATGGCCCTAGCGTGTATAGTTTTACGTGCGTGATTCAGTGACTTTTTAATATTTGTTGTTTTGAAAGCTGCTTTCTGTACAGCGCCATGTTAATTATTGATTGAATATCTTGGATTCAGTCATTTATAACAGGTTTTGTGACATTGCTAGATAAACCTTACTGAATGCATCATTCAGATGCTGCAAAAGCAGTTTTACTTGGCAAGCCTCATCTACAAGAAGTGGGTTGTTTGAGCATGCTTGCGTCTGTGTAAGTATCTCTTGAATGAGATCTTAGAAAACTTCTGAAGTTGAGTATTTTTGGTTGTTGTTTCCTACAAAAGATTTATTATGACATGCTTGTGGTGTGATTTTGTATTTAGTCAGGACCTTATCAAGTGAGTAAGCTACAGGACCTGATCTGGTTATTATTTCTAGAATTGGTTACCTATAAAAGATCAATTATGAGCTACAGGACCTGATCAGGTTATTAGGTGTGTGTGTGTGTGTGTGTTCATTAAGTAATAGTGCATATTCTGTATATTCCATTATTTTGCTTTTACATATTGCTTCTTGTTTTGTTCAGTTTTGTTAAAAACGAAACAACCCTGATCTTGTTTTAACTGATCGTTAACCCGATACTGCAGAAGGGGAGAATGTTTGTTTTCCATAATTTGATAAATTATTACCCTGTTAAAAAATCACAGCACGAAATATTTAATAATTTAACACGTAATTTAATCTGCTTAATCTGTATACACATTTCTATAAGATATTGTGAAAAACAAAGTTGCACTATGTTAAACATTTTATAATCAAACAAGTCAAATCTAGTTGAATAAGATTCTTTAGTCTAAGAGATTTACAGAACTTAAAAGTATGCGTTGAAATTTTGCCCTTACAAAGATTTTTTATGTCAAGCATTTCTGAAACTCTTCTGAAACTAATAAGACAAAAATCAATGACAGTTTCTGCATTTAATTTTAAGCAATCTGAAGATTAATTATATCACTCCTCTTTACACACTAAGTGATTAATGAAGTTAAACATACCTTTTTGAAGAGACTGTCACAAAGAAACTAAGACAGTTAGAAACAGAGGGTTTTCAAAAAAAAAATAAGAAGAGATGTTTATTTTTCTAATTAAATAACTGGAATTGTCTTTGGTTTTAAAATCTTGAAGATATAAGGTGTTTTAGTATAACATTTTTCAATGTAAGTCACTGCCAAACAATAGGCTGCAGGTTCATTCAACTTAACACGCTTGACTGCTCTCTGCTCAGTCACCCATGAGAGATAATTATAGAGTACAGCCCTCTCCAGGGTAATATGATAGCCCTGGCTCGTGCTTGGCCTTCTCCAACTAAAGTATAACTTTTATATAAGAAATGCTACGCTGTGAGGGGAGAGACAAGAGTTCAGATAAAACCTCCACAAGTCAACCATTTCACTTCTAGATCAGCATAGTTCAATTTACAAAGGCCTGCGTACAATATAAAACAGCCCATGAGAGCATGTGTTACAGCCCTGCCACACAACTTGGCCTGTGTATGATCCAGTGCCTTCTTGCGTTGGTCCTTGATTTTAAACATCAAATACTTCTTTTTAAAGAGTGCTACAATAAGCATTCACGAAACCAGTGCATATTGTCTTAGCTATTGCAAAAGCTCTTAAAAACATCAAATACTTCTTTTTAAAGAGTGCTACAATAAGCATTCACGAAACCAGTGCATATTGTCTTAGCTATTGCAAAAGCTCTTAAAAAGCAAGAAGAATTATGAAACTAAGCTTATCTAATATGAAATCAATGAATTAGGTTGAGTTTGTAGCTGCCTGGTATTCATCAAACTGGGCTTCTGGCCGAACGCAACAAGAAAGAGAAAATATCACTGTTAGGGCCAGTACAAAGTTTTATTCTAAAGATTTCTTGCACTCTTATAAAAGATAGCCAAAGTTTGTGGGGGTTTTTTTTCCACAGCAAAATTCTCCAATATCTTATAAAGAACTTTCTTTTTCATCTTTCTCAATGAAAAGCATTGCATTAGCACGACTGTTTAAATGCTCCAAAATGTGGACACTTAGTTTCAGCCCTCCAAGTGAAATTGAAACCTTACACTTCAGTCACTTCAAGCTCAGTGAAACACGATTATTACTACTGGCTGCATAGCCCTGCCTGCTGGCATATTTATTTGTATGAATTTAACTTAAAAGCTCCTTTTTAGACATTATTTTCTCCACTCCTAAAGTTCAGTTTTTAGTTGTGTTTGGTATTTATCTCACAACAAAGACTCGATCTGTAGAAAGCTGCACACCTTAAAAACTTATCACCTAAGTTTTCTTTCTTTGGCTAGCTTAAATATGGTCTTTAAAATTATTTAGGAATTAGTCTTAAATTAAACGCATAATTAATCCTTTTACTGGATTTTTAAAAATAAATGTCACCTGCCATTCATTTTACAATTATTCTTATCCAAATTTTTTATGTTTTCCTGCAATCGACTCATAGTCAGCCATAATACTAAATTTGGTAGTTTTACAGTATCTGTTCTTTTTACTTTGAGATACCTGTTGCCTCTTTGTCTAAGTCTATGATTTGATCTCCCCTGTTGTCCTAAAGCACTCTAGGTGTGAATTCTCTACAGAAATTTGTACAATCTTTCTCTATAAATATTATATGATGTTGATTACGTTTTTATGAACTATATTTAATGACTTTTTCGGGCTTGGGTTGATGTTTTTTTTTGTTTTTTTTTGGCGTTATGGGCCTAGACACATGACTGATCTGAAAGGTCTGGCAGTCCTGGTCTTTGAAAAGAAGCACTTTGCCGCCTACAAAGTACAAATTGTCATTCTTCCAGTCTTTGTCTGAGAAGCAAGCTGCTGTAAATCATTAATATCCCCTAAGTTGATACTATTCTAAAATTTATAAGCCTAAATACACCAACCAGTGGTCCATATGACTAGCTTGAATTGCACATGGTCATAATTCAGGACTTATTCTTAGATGCATCATGTAATGTATGTTTTAGCACTCCTGCTATGTATTATTACCAGTTTTGTGGATTCCATCCTTTGTAATTCTGTGCATGTCATGATGTTCATTTTGTCTTGCAGTTGCAGGATCTCTGTGAATTACTGTTTTCATATGATTTCTTTATTATGGACTATTTCAGTTTTCCTTCCAGGTTACCGGTTTGGTCCTTGCATTTTACTTTGCTCTTTTGGCTTTATCAATCATAAATTATGTACGCCCCTGGTCAATCTGCTGTGCCCCCATTATGGTATCCACAAATCAAGAACAACCCCTTACCATCCTGCAGGTAATGGTGTTTGTGAAAAGTTCAACTCCATCATGCATCAGCTCCTCTTCCTGAACACGATAAGGCTGCTTGGCCCAAGCGTCTTAAGGAGCTTGTTTACTTCTACAACACCACACCACACAGCTCCACAGGCTACTCCCCTTCACTCTCTTATACGGCCGGGCTCCCACTCTGCCCCTCGATGTTCTGATTGGCAACCAAAGTGTCAGTTCAGACCTTTGCTCTGACCCAGACTCGTATCTTCAACGGCATCTAGACTTCTTGAGCCATCTGAGGCACACAGTAGCAGTGAGACTGAAACAGACTTCTGAAAGGGATCAAGATGTTGTGGTGCACACAGTTGTAGAAAAAGGTGACCTTGTTCTTCGCTATCACCCTCTAGGGCGAAACAAGGTACAGGACAATTTCCAACAAGAGCCTTACCATGTGTTGGCCGTGCCACAAGATAAGCCAAGTCCCTTCGTGATTTCGCGGAACAATGAACCTCCTCGTTGTGTCTCTGCAGGTGAAATACGGAAATTTCACCCATCTAACCCTGAGGTTATCCAGAACCGAAGGTGGTGTGTGGTTCTACCTAGGTCACCTGCTACCCCTCAGCCAGTCATTCTGCCCCATGAACAGACTTTCGAAACAGTGGAAGAAGCACCTCTTGTGGGAACCCAAGGAAGGCCCTCTCAGCTCCCTGTCAGACGTCAGCCTAAAAGGAACTTCAGACCTCCTAGCTGCTATGAATGTCAGAAAAACTCAAATATTCAGTCTTGGCATATTTGCTCATGACTTCACTATAGTGGCGCATTCTATTTAGTCCAGTTTCTCCTGTTTTATGGTCACAGCCTTTAGTTTACTTGGTTTCATTTCATGTGAAGTTAGCGTGTGGTACCGCTAAACTTTCCTAGGGGCGCATGTCACCTGCTATTTATTTTAAAATCATTCTTATCCACATTTTTGTGTTTTCCTGTAATCGACTCATAGTCAGCCATAATACTAAATTTGGTAGTTTTACAGTATCTGTTCTTTTTACTTTGAGATGACTATGATTTGATCTCCCCTGTTGTACTAAAGCACTCTAGGTGTGAATTCTCTACAGAAATTTGTACAATCTTTCTCTATAAATATTATATGATATTAATTACATTTTTATGAAATGTATTTCATGACTTTTGCGGGCTTAGATTGATGTTTTTTGTTTTTGGCATTTTGGACTTAGTCACATGACTGATCTAAAAGTTCTGGCAGTCCTGGTCTTTGAAAAGAAGCACCCTGCCGCCTTCAACTACAAGTTGTCATTCTTTCAGTCTTTGTCTGAGAAGCAAGCTGCTGTAAATCATTAATATCCCCTTAAGTTGATACTATTCATTTCATTTGTTAACGAGTTTTTCTGAGTTCTACTTTTATCTAGTGTGACCTTGCTTCAGGTAATTCGTTTTCCATTTTTTGGGGGGTTTATTGTTGCTTAATAGCT
The DNA here is from genome assembly GCA_033675545.1 of Elysia crispata. Classification (NCBI taxonomy): domain Eukaryota; kingdom Metazoa; phylum Mollusca; class Gastropoda; family Plakobranchidae; genus Elysia; species Elysia crispata. The sequence goes on along the minus strand of JAWDGP010004619.1, from coordinate 42,471 downwards.
GTGAAGATTTAGACCTAGATCTAGATCTAGACTTCAGTATACATAGTCTACATTTTTATACCAGATGGTGATTTTGTGAGCTAGTGTAACCGGCCATGCTTTGCTTTGGTATATATTCGTATTAACTCAGCAAGCCAGACGGTATTGTAATTATTTTGCTTGTAATTTTATTATTATGACATTTGCTGGTTGGGTTCAGACCCCTGGCTGAGACGAGTGTATTCGTACTATACTTTACTTAGAATTAGATCTAGGCTTACTTGCAAAGGTCTGGCACTCCTGGTCTTTGGAAAGAAGCACCTTGCCGCCTACAAAGTACAAATTGTCATTCTTCCAGTCTTTGTCTGAGAAGCAAGCTGCTGTAAATCATTAATATCCCCATAAGTTGATACTATTCTAAAATTTATAAGCCTAAGTACACCAACCAGTGGTCCATATGACTAGCTTGAATTGCACATGGTCATAATTCAGGATTTATTCTTAGATATATGATGTAATGTATGTTTTAGCACTCCTGCTATGTATTATTACCAGTTTTGTGGATTCCATCCTTTGTAATTCTGTGCATGTCATGATGTTCATTTTGTCTTGCAGTTGCAGGATCTCTGTGAATTACTGTTTTCATATGATTTCTTTATTATGGACTAATTTCAGTTTTCCTTCCAGGTTACCGGTTTGGTTCTTGGATTTTACTGATATTAGCTTTGCTCTTTTTGTCTTTATCAATCATAAATTATGTACGCCCCTTTGGTTTCTACTCTATGACGGCGCGTGTGTGTTGGCAGGCATGTCGTTTGGTATAAATTTCTGTTTTTTATATTAGTAATATTACTCCCCTTGACATGTTTTCTTACTTTTCTTTTCCTTACAGCTAAAGTATTGATGAGAATCAATGTCAGATTATTGTCAGTTTTTAAACCTTGTGTCAAACTACTTGAGTATCTTTTCCTTTTAGCTTATGGACTCATTTCTTGACATGTCATTTTCCTCTTCACTTATGTAGTGTATTGCTTTAAATGTTCATATGCAGCTTATTCTTTGTTTTTTGTATCTTATGCTTATTTTATCTGCTCTCGTTAATTCTCATTTTTATTTTTTTTCTCTACCTTCAGTGGCTGGAGAGTTACTGTAACGGTATGGCCTCTCTGGCATGTAATGTTTAACTTAATTAGCATTGAATCCTGGCAAGGCTAGTTAGATAATAAAGATGGTGATCCCGATGTAATAAACAAATCCATCGTGCTCTACCTTGAATTATATTGTTCGTGACTTTGTGGTTGTCTACGTAAATAAGAATAAGTCTTAACCACAAAGCACCACTACATGGTGTCAGAATAAAACTTGACTACCTGGAAATCTTGAGATCTATTTACTTAAAGTTAAAAGAGGTCTTGTGATGGCTTTCAAACCACCAACACCATTCAACTTTCACGAGCCAGCAAAATGGTCAGCTTGGCGCTCGAGATTTGGACATTTTGCGTCTAAACTATCTAAAGAAGATCAAGAGGTACAAGTAAGCGCTTTACTGTACTCTATGGGTCCCGAAGCAGAGAGGATCTACAGCAGATTTGAGCTGACAGAAGGTGATAGGACATTTGACACAGTTCTATCCAAATTTGATGAACATTTTATCCCTCAGAGGAATATTATTCATCTCAGAGCACAGTTCCATCGTAGAGAGCAGCAATCCAAAGAAACTATTGAAGAATATATAAGAGCTCTATATGAACTTTCGGAGCATGCAAACTTCCCAAACAAAGAAGACTGCATAAGGAATCGACTTGTACTCGAAGTGAGGGACAAAGAACTCTCGGAGAAGTTGCAGTTAAAGGCAGATTTGAGTCTTAAAGAGGCAATCACAACTGCAAGGCAGTACGAAACAGTCAAACACGAATTAAGTGAACAGAGAGATAAGGCTCAACCTGCTTACTTGAACAGAGTCCAGAGAAACAAGCCTACTAGCTACAATAGACCTGGCTTGAGCTCATATTCAAAGACCAAAAGCACTACAAGAAGCCCATCACAACATGGCGGATCACAGCAGAGGACGAACTGTGGTAAATGTGGTAAGAATCATCACTACGGAAAGTGCCCAGCTTTCGGAAAAGAATCTCACAAATGTGGCAGGCGAAACCATTTCGCCAAATTATGTAGATCAAAAACAAGAGCCAGGGCAGATCAGATACAAGAAGAGTTTGGATATCAAGAAGGAACAAGAGAAGTGAACGTAGACAATACTGAGTTCTTCATCGACTCCATCACAGACACAACTTCAGCTCCATGGAGAGTTGATCTAAAATTAGAAGGATCGACTGTGAGCTTTAAGATTGACACAGGCGCTGATGCAACGTCTTAAGCGAATCATCATGGAAATCACTGCCCCTAAAGCCAAGACTCCATCCAGTGAGAAATGTTCATTTGTCAAGTCCTGGGGGAAAGCTGGATATCAAAGGAAAATTTATATCCAAGATCAACAAACAGACGGCAACGTTCTATGTTGTGAAGAACGGTGTTGAATGTCTTCTCAGCAGAGACACATTAGTTAGGTCTGGTAAAAAGGCTACACAATATCAATGCATTCAGTGCAGGGAAGTGCCAACCAGTAAAGATCAAATTGAAAGAAGGCACTACACCTTACAGCCTAGCGACTTCCAGACGAGTTCCAATCCCTCTACAAGAGAGAGTGAAGAAAGAACTACAAAGAATGAAAGACCTTGATGTCATTGAAGACATAACTGAACCAACAGATTGGGTCTCACCTATGGTTCCAGTAGTGAAGAAAAATGGTGACATACGCATTTGTGTCGATTTGAAAAAGCTGAACAAGGCAGTGCAAAGAGAAAGATATGTAATTCCTTCTTTTGAAGAGATAGTCCACAAGCTGAAAGGTTCAACAATATTTTCAAAGCTTGATGCACATCAGGATTTTTGCAGATTCCTTTGGATCCAGAAACAGCTAAGCTCACCACCTTCATAGCGCCCTTTGGGAGATACTTCATGAAAAGACTTCCATTTGGTATCAGCTCTGCCCCTGAAATTTTCATGAGAATTGTGTCAGGAATTTTGGAAGGAATTGACGGAGTGGTATGCTACATAGACGATATACTCTGCCACTCAAAATCACCAAAGGACCATTAAAAGCTCTTAGAATTGGTACACAAGAGACTGAAGGATGCAAGCCTTCAGTTGAACACTGCAAAGTGCGAGTACAAAAAGTCAGAAATCACATTTCTGGGTCACATTGTCTCAGCAGAAGGATGCCGCCTAGATCCCATGAAAATCGAAGCCATTCAAGGTTTGCCAGAACCATCTGATGTATCTGCACTCAGACGCTATCTAGGCATGGCAAACTGTCTAGGGAAATACCTACCTCATCTTTCGACAATTTTGAGGCCTCTAAATGAACTTCTGTCCAAGGACACAGCTTGGATGTGGGGACCTCCACAGAGAATAGCCTTCAACAAAGTCAAAGAACTGCTCATCAAACCACCAGTTTTGGCTTACTTCGACCCAAAGAAGCCGACGGTCGTGGAAGCTGATAGTTCATCCTATGGGCTTGGAGGTTGTCTCCTACAAGAACATGAGGAGGGACTTAGACCTGTCGCCTTTTGCTCTAGGTCATTATCCAACACAGAGCAGCGTTACGCTCAGATCGAGAAGGAATGTCTTGCCTCAGTATGGGCCTGTGAGCGTTTTGACAGATATCTCATGGGACCAGACAGCTTCACATTCTACAGTGATCACAAGCCACTGATTCCACTTATCAATTCAAAAGACTTGTTAGAAACTCCACTCAGATGTCAAAGGATGCTGATTCGCCTGCTGCGATACAAGCCTGTTGCAATACACCAGCCAGGCAAGATGATGGTTACGTCAGACACACTGTCTCGCAGCCCCGCCGCCTGTTCTCAGGAAACTTCCAATCTTCATGAAGACGTACACTTCCATGTGTGGATGGTAACCTCGTCGTGGCCAGTTTCGGATGGAAAATTGAGACAACTTAAAGTAGAGACACAGCAAGATGTGAGCCTGAGAACAGCCATCAACTACACTGTGATGGGATGGCCTACGTACAAACAAGATGTCATGCTAGCGGCAAGAGACCTCTTTGACTTTAGAAATGAACTAAGTCTTTATGATGGACTTTTGCTTAGGGGAGACAAAATTGTCATTCCATACTCCATGAGAAAAGAAATATTGGACCGTATACACGATGGACACCTTGGCATTACCAAATGCAGAGAGCGTGCAAACTAAGGTGTGTGGTGCTCCCTAACACTGCCTGATCGTCCGTTCCAGAGAATAGGAGTAGACCTATGCGAGTTAAAAGGAAAGCACTTTCTAGTCTCAGTCGACTACTTTTCAAGATATATTGACATTTTACCTCTCCAGTCCCTAACATCAGGTGCAGTCATAAATAAGATGAAACAAATATTCTCACAACATGGCATTGCGGAGACTGTAATATCCGACAATGGCCCTCTATTTGCGGGTAAAGAATTCCAACAGTTTGCTGAGGAATGGAACTTCCACCACGCCACAAGCAGCCCTCACTATCCCCAGGCAAACGGGGAGGCGGAAAGAGCCGTGCGATCAGCCAAAGAATTTCTACGCCAAAATGATCCACACTTGGCATTGCTCACTTACCGAGCTACTCCACTTCCTGCACTAGGAGTGAGTCCCGCAGAACTTGCCTATGGTCGTCGACTACGAACAACCTTGCCAGCTGTCCCACAGACGCTTTCACCTCGCCCTGTAAACCACGATCTCATCCGAAACCGCGACGTGGCAAACAAAGCATTACAGAAGAAATACTTCGACAGAAAAACATGTCACCTGCCAGATCTCGAGCCTGGCAATCAAGTCCTCCTGAAGAAAGGAGAAGGTGAAAAAAGTTGGAACCAGCCAGGCAAAGTTGTAGGACAATGTGCACCTCGCTCCTACATCATAAGTACTCCTGATGGACAGCTGAGACGCAACAGAAAACACCTCATGCTGCAGAAGACCCCGCACAAGAACCATCCAGAGGGTGGACTTCAGACAGCACCTGTACAGCAAGAACCTGCTCCACCAATACCGTGGCCAGTGCAGAGTCCACGACAGATTCCTGTGATTCGACCAGCCTCGCCTGTTGAGCCTTCTCATCAGCCCAAGCCGTCTTCATCGTCACCAGTGTCTACGAAGATGCCGGCTGAGAAGTCAACTCAACCATATTGTACCAGATCTGGTAGGGCTGTCGTTAAGCCTATCAGATATCAGTGATTGTGTTAACCTCCTCGTCGTGAAGACTTGGGGTAGGTTGCCCAGGCAACGGTTAGGTTGTGTGTTTCTGAGCTCGAGGATAGAGAGCTCCCAAGAAATGTGTAATTCTTAAGCTGGAGGATAGAGCATTTTCAAGTTATGTCTAATTAATAAGTTTGTTACAGATAGTTATCTTAAAAGTCTCACCACTAGCAGAATACGTAATTGTCGTTACTTTAGTTCGAGGACAGAACTTGCATCGGGTCTTAATCTATCTTATACTTCTGCAAAAACTGATACCGGTACACTGTGTCAAGAACAATCAAAATGTTTCTTAATTAATACGCCTACATGATTAACATTTTCTCAAGACTAGAGCCTCCTGATTCTAATGATATTAATTTTCTTTCAAGACATTTGGCTTCATGTTTTAGGGAATAATTTACTAAGAACCTTGGACACTCTTAGCTATAAATGACAATTATATTCCTAAGCATAGCAATTCAGATGTTATTCAAACACTATATTATAAATGTTATGGTATCTTCTGATCTAAAGTACATGTATGTAATTATAAGAAACAATAAACTAATGGCATTAAGTTAAATTTAACTATATGGATCATAGAATCTAGTAAAAATAATTGGCTATAAACTAAGATATTTAATTGGCACATATACGGTATGCAATGCCGTTTCCTTGTTCATGTAGATATGGGTTTAAAGACTTAAAGGGGAAGGTGTAACGATATGGCCTCTCTGGCATGTAATGTTTACCTTATTTAGCATTGAATCTTGGCATGGCTAGTTAGATAATAAAGATGGCGATCCCGATGTAACAAACAAATCCAGGGTGCTCTACCTTGAATTATATGTGTTCGTGACTTTGTGGTTGTCTACGTAAATAAGAATAAGTCCTAACCACAAAGCATCACTACAGTTACCGACTAGGTTTTTTATTGGTTTTGTGTTTAAGTCAATAAAGTTTGAAACTTTTCACCGTTGACTTGAGTCTTTCCTGAACCCTCACATAATTGAAGCATATCCCCTTAAATTGAATCTTGAAAACTTTCTCTGGTAAAAAAAATCACAGTAGAATGTTGACATTTTTGTACTTTGTATTAGTTTAAAAAAGCCCAGTCTTGAGCGGTAAATTGATCAGCTCAGTTTTCACCAGATATCAAATCATGAACATATGAATGAAGACTAGAAGAATATGAAGTTTGTTTAACTATTTTTAAACCCTTGCTACATATTTTTGACAATGGCTCTGGGCTTTTATAGGCACCTTCTTTGTTTTCAGTTTATTGAACGGAGGATAAATCTCACACCAAGTCTGATCATTTTGTGCACACAGATAGACTCTGTTGAGTTTGTGAATTGTGAGTTCAGACAGTTGCTAAAGAGACTTGGGGGGAAAAAAGCCTCACAAAGCAGCAAATCACGTGGTCACCATTAAAAAAATTCTAAATCTTTTTATGTGGATGTGACAAGAATCACATACATACACTCCACCTCCATCTATAATTCATGCTATTCACAGCTGAAACATTTTAAACTCAAACATGAGACTGAAAATGCAGTTAAAGCTGCACAAAAAGAATCAACAACAGATTTTTTTGTTCGTGAATTTAATTCCAAGTGCAGTGAAGCAGAAAGAAAAAAAAAACCTGACAAGATGAAAGTCAACTAACGACTAGAGCCCAAATGTATTGTTCTTTGTCCCAGGGAGAGAGCTTTAAATTAGGTCAAACTTTGTACAGTCCCTGCATCACATAGTATGTGAATGTTGGTTGAATAGTGACAATCAAAGGCATTATAAAATAGTGTTTCACCCCTTGTCTGAAACTTAAACTCTAAATCACCAGCCAAACTCCAAATTGTGGGAAAGTTGGGTGGGGAGACAAGATTTATTATGCTCCAGTACTTTTGAGGGTAACTTGATAGAATTATCTTCACTCCAAATCTTTAGGGGTCTTTGTATAACAAATCTAGTTCTAGTAGGGAAGAAATAATGCTCAATAGCTGCTCTCCAAGCCAATATTCCAACACAATTCTACCACCATGAGAGCTAGCAATGTTTATACTTTGACTTATGAAACAATATTTTCCGGAAAAAAAATCTAGTAATCTAATGATGTTAATCATTATCTAATTGACTATGACTATGAGCTTCAATAAACATACATATATTGGTTTTTGTTTTCCAAGTTTTAATCACCTACTACACTTTCTTCTTTTATTTTAATCTATGCATCTCATTGATCTTTGAATAATCTCTAAGATGATATGCTTAATTTTAGTCTCTGGCTTGAAACTGCAATTTCTATGATTTTTCAAATGTAATGAAATTTTTATAAATTTGTTGTAAATACTCTCAGCAGTGAGGCTTCGGGAGCGGCTATACTGTCATAATTCACTGAACTTTCCCTCTGATATCATATTACTCATGAGGCTGAGGCCGAGAAATTGAGTGGCACTCTGTAAACTGTCAACAATTTATTTGTAAATATTTCCATGGATTCAATTATTGGAAAGTGTGTCGAGTGAGTTAAACTTTGTAAATCACCACAAAAAAAAAACAAAAAAAAAAACCTTCAAGAGTCTTTTTGAAGTGTTAATCTATAGAACATAAAAGAAATCATGGATAGAAAGCATGGTGATCAAAGAAAAAGAGACAGGGAGGCAGAGTTTGGGACAGTCACACAGAGAGGGGATTTTAAATGAAAAGCGGAGATAAGTAGACAAGGAGACAGTCAGGCAAGCAGAGAGAGAGAGGAAAGGGGAGAATGAAATGGCAAGATTGAAATTGAACGGGAAGGAAAGAGGCAGCCATACTGATAGGGAATTAATAAACAGGTCTATAAAAGCAAAAAAATAGGGAAAAGGTGAGGAGAAGACGGTAAATGAAAAAAAAATTCTGAGGTTTATAGCAGCCGTAAGTTACCTGGATTTTTAAAAATATTTTCTTTATTTTTTTTCAGTTCTGTAATATTTTCATAGCTAAAAAACAATAACATTTCCCGACATGAAATTTTCAACCTTAACTATGAGTACCATTAATAAAATAGATATAAAATCAACTCAACCCCATTAAAGAGTCTATGTTATCCTAAACCTGTGCAAGAATTTTATTTGTTCCTCGGACAATCAATGAAAATGTACATCGTTAACTAGATCCAAATTGAGCTCCAGGTGAGCAGAACCTATCAATTTATTTCACATGTGTGAGATCACTAAAAAATGTATTAAGACAACATAAACATCCGATGGATCCAATTATAGTTAACGACTTTTGTATCTTACGTTTTTAGCAAACTTTTTGTATATAAATAATGCGCTAGTTCAGATGTGCTATGCCGGCGAGAGCCTCGTGCTCCTGGTAGGGCCACCCAAGCCGGACAGGTCAAAGGATAGAGGCCAGACTAGATACGATCCACCCCCTCCCCCTACTTGTAGGTTTAGCATAGGGCTAACAACTCTATCTTGTAAAAATGATATTGTTACAGAAACAGCAAGCTGCCCTAATTGCTCACGGCAAAAAGGGCAGTAAGTAAGTAAGTAGTTCAGATGTACAATGGCTTAGGCTTAGTTTCCGAAAATCAACTACTTTTCTATAAAATCTCATTCTACTGATTAAGGCCCTACTGTGTCTTATGGTAAGTTATATAAAATTTTAGAGAAGGAACCGTTACTGCCGGTGGTCTAGTGTTACAGTGATGACTTCAGAAATCCACCATGGGCTTACATAAACAAGCACACAATCACAACTGAAGATCCAAAACTCACAGCAAAGAATTAGGGTCTGGTCAGAGCATCTGTAAAAACATAAGCTGGTTTATGGGGTTTATCAAAAAAAAAAAAACTTCTTATGGAAATTCATAAGCACCAATGTCATAGAATTTAATGATGCTGCAGCAGCCCTGAATTTACCCAGACCCATTCCAGATTTAGAGGCAGCCAAATACACAAATCTTTTTAAAAATTTAAAACATGCATCCATACTATCAAAGATGAGCAGAGGACAAAAGGTGATTCATACGCACAAAATGATGCAGATAATGTGTTCAGATTAGCAAAATTTTGATATACCTTGATTTCTATTATTAAAAATCCCCATTCATTCTCAACTTACAAAGAAAGAAGGTTCTAAGGATGATAATTTTACACTGCAAGTGGCCCACTCCAGCTTCATCTAAATACTTCAAATCATAGACAGTATTGTCTCTGGTATACCTCAAGATATAGAGGTTATATTATCTAAACACAAGCTAAACCTCAACAGAAAAAAGACTTTAGCCTAGAGATTAAATGTGCAGTGTGAATCAAACAGTCCATTCTGTAGATTACAAAATAGTGAGAGCCCTATACCCCAAATGCCTTTTTACATCAATAACTACATCCAGTAATCATGATGAATTATAGTTTGCTTTTTTTTTTTTTAAAAGCTTGCACAATTACTAAATTTGAGAGACAAATAGCATTTCACATTTAATTTCTTTCCTGCAGTGTTTATTTTTTGTAAGAGATTGTCCAGTGACGTTGTTTGGCTGACCAAAGATGTTCTAATTGAATGAATGTTATGAATTGTAATTTTTCTATAATTTTCTAGTTAATTATATGGTTTGTTTATTCCAATGAATTTATTTGTCATTTGTCCTCATCTGTTGAGATTGTATTACTAAAGAATTTCATGTTCAAGCTATTCAGATGAACTAGGTGTAGCCTGGCAGCATTTCTAATATTATCTTTTCTATATTTGCATTTATTTCTAAATTGTTTGACATAACAGTTACAACTAGAGAAGAGAGTCTGTTACATGGATTAAATGTTCTGAGACCAGTATACAAACAGTATTGAAGATTAAAAAGATCTAATAATAATCTTAAATCAATATAACCTGGGATATTTCTTAAACAATTATGTATGCATGTTGTACAAGAAAAGCCTGATACTCTAGATCCAAAAACATCAGCTTATTTTTACCTTCATAAAGGGAATTGAAGGAAGCCATTATCTCAATAAAATGCAAAGCATCACATCCTCTCTCTGATTCACCAGCAGCTGAGGATAAAAAGAGAATATGACTTTTAAGACCAGTATAAAGTTCTATTCTGTAGATTTCTTACATTCCAGTAAAAGATATTAAAAAATTTTTCCCTTTTTTTTTTTAAAGCAAACTGTTCATTATCCTATAAATAAATTTTTTTCCACTTTCCTTTACTACTGTTTCAGAGAAAAGTTAAGTTCCCCGATACATTATTGATATTTTTATGCTAAGAATGGTATTAATATATCAATAAATGTAATGACATAATTCACAACAGCCACTTACAAAGTTAAAGCATTGACGGACCATGTTCCTAAATTCTGACCAATGAAATCACCACTTCTTTCTTGTATAGAAAAGCATGTACTTTCTAAGAAGGCCTATTTTATTCCACGTCTATATAGATCCCTGTCCCTTAACACATGAGATCTCAGCAAAGAGTAATTAAGCAGAAGTCTAACTCTAACACATGAGATCTCAGCAAAGAGTAATTAAGCAGAACAATCTAACTCTAAGTCACAAGTCTGTTCAGCAAAGCATCAAAATTTCCTGTAGATAGGGATTACATTTTCCTCAAAATTCCACCCCATGTTAAATTTCAGACCATAGTACAACTTTAATTACCGTACAGAATCCTACTTTCTGACTTTGCCGGATACCATGATATTAATTTAAATTCACCTTTTGCCAGTGGTGCTGAATTCCTGGTTTTCAAACTATAGTCGTTTGTACTCCAGGTTATATACTCTGTTCAGTTTGCACTAATGAAAACAGATAAAGCCTATCCATTAGAGTTTGCAAGTAGAGTAAATCAAATAATTTCACCATACATGCTAGGTCAGTAAGATGTGACCAAAGGTAATTTTGCTGCTAAATTACATCAAACTGCAAGTACCTGACACCTAACTCATGTTGACCCTTGGCAGGTGTCCTCTATGTAGTTTAATTGTAATCTCCTAAAGCTGCCATTGCTGCCCAACTAAAATGTACAAAATATCCTGATTAGGAGTACTGTGCACAAAAGATGTGAAAAAGAGATTCTAAAAAGAACAACATTCATTATGAAATATCAAATACACAGTAGAATCATTGGCTGATCAAAATGAAGAGATCAAAAGTGACTCCAATTAGAGCTGGAATAAAAGGATGAGAACACACACACAAAAAAAAACAGTCTTAAACTGTATACACCGTTTGGTTAAGGTAGATAGAGACACAGTTACATTACTGATGAGTCCAAAGTATTTTAAAGAAACTAGGAGTTGTTATGAAAAAAAGTTAAATCACTGGAGCAAAGAGCAAAAATGTTCTCAAGGATATTTCAACTCACCTTTTTTGAAGACAGGCGAAGACAGGAAGAAAATGAAATAATGGATGTATTGAAGACCATGGAGAATGGGTCCACACCAGGTCCCTACAGCTTGCATGTGGAACATACAAGTTTTTCTGGTCTGACACATAGGATTCTTTTATATATATATATACAGAGAGAGAGAGAACAGGTAAAAGGTTTAATCGTATATTTAAAAAAAAAAAAAACATTTGTTCAGTTATATTTATTGTAATTTTAGAAAGATTTTCTTAAAATGTTTTATTTCACTTTTAGATAAATCTGTAAAGTGTGTTCTATTTGGATGATTACCAAAATCTATGTCAGGTCTTAATGAGATGAAATTAACTCTTGAATCAAATACTTTTTGTGTAATTTTTTTAGGAAACAGTGAATTAGAATTTTTTTTTTATAATTTGCATTTCTCTGAATAAACTCTGTATAACACTCTTTGTATCTATCTTTGTTGTTTTGATTTTTTTTTTATAATGTTCATGTTTTGAATACCTCCTACTATTTACAATCAGAGTTTACATAAATGCTTATGGTATTCATTAAGTGATTTAAATTCATTGTACAGAGTTTACCATCCGTCATTTTTATAATAGTACAGTAATTGATATTACTTTTGACCACTCTACAGAATAAGTATACTTGTGGATTAGATCTACCACAACCTGGGAAAAATGTCTTTCTCTTTACTTGCATGTTAAATCACAATAAAGTTGAAAGCTAGCATCTATCTGTCGCTTTCACAGATAGAACTTTATTATCAGGTTGTACTAACTTCTAACTTCATTATCAGATTCCTACTGAAAATATTTTAAACTTTTATCTTTGTTTTCAAAGGACAAATCACAAATATCATTTTCGTCCTTTTACACTAAGTTTCCCTTTTTCCGACTGACTTCAATTTTTTCTTCATCTATAACCCGACGTAATAACACAAATTGATTACTGTAAATTCAAACCCTAGCTTTTTATCTCCATAGACCAGCATAGTAATACAAAACCATCACTGTAGAATCGAATTCTAGCGTTTCTATCTCTCTAAACCAGCTTAATAATACAATTTCATCACTGTAGAATCAAATTCTAGTTTTTCTATCTCCATAAACCTGCATAATAATAAAATATCCTCTCTCTCTCTCTCTCTCTCTCTCTCTCTCTCTCTCTCTCTCTCTCTCTCTCTCTCTCTCTCTCTCTCTCTCTCTCTCTCTCTCTCTCTCTCTCTCTCTCTCTCTCTCTCTCTCTGTGCTAATGTACCGGCCATTTGTTCAACATCTCATCCTCTCTTTTCTATTTGTTAGTAAAATTTAATGCTCTCAGTATTAGCTATGAGTCTTTTATATTTAAAAAAAAATATGCCGTGCTCTGCTTGTCTTTTTTTTTTAAAGTGTAATTGTCATAGTCTCAGCCTTCGATATGTCAGGTAATACAGCACTGGTTACCGTTTCCGCCCTATTTCTTTAATTCTTATTTAAGTTTAAAATTGGTTATTTACAGTTTGGTTTTTAATGTTACATTTATTGCCCTTTCTTCTTCTATTTTGAGTCATTTATGGTGGAGTTCATCGTTTTACCTTAATTTCGGATCAGTTTGTTTTTTTTCGGTTATTTTCATTTAAATTTGTTTATTTAGCTCGCTGTTCCTTAGACCTCAGATTCTATGTTTTAATAAAAACGGCCAGTGCATCCTGCTTGATCTTGTCATCCTTGAATCTACGGCCCTATCCCTTTAAATTCCCCGGCGGATACATTGAAATTTGGCTTTTTATAGAGATACAACCAGTATAATAAAGATATAAAAAATTGAATTAATCATTTTGGCCATATTGAAATTCTCTATGTATAGAGATGGTAAAAATAGAATTAATCGGCGGCCATATTGAAATTAAGCTATTTATAGAGATGGTAAAAATAGAATTAAACGGCGGCCATATTGATATGTTGGTATTTATGGAGATGGAAAAACTAGAACTAATCGGCGGCCATATTGAAATTAAACTATTTATAGAGATGGAAGAAATAGAATGAACCGGCGGCAATATTGAAATTTAGCTATTTATGAGATGGAAGAAATAGAATTAACCGACGGCCATATTGAAATTATGCTATTTATAGAGATGGTAAAAAAAGAATTAACCGGCGGCCATATTGAAGTAATCCTATTGACAGAGAAGGAAAAAGTAGAATTAATCATCGGCCATGTTACAATTATGCTATTTATAGAGATAGGAGGAATAGAAATAACCGGCGGCCATATTGAAATTATGCTTTTCATAGATTTGCCAAATTGAAATTATGCTATTTTTAGAGATTGCCAAAATAGAATTAAGCGGCGGCCATATTAGAATCATGCTATTTATAGAGATTGCAAAATTGGAACTAAGTGACGGCCATATTGGAATTATGCTAATTATAGAGATTACCAGAAAAAAAAATTACCCGGCGGCCATATTGGAATTATGCTAATTAAATAAATTACCAACGGCTATATTATAATTATGCTAATTATTGAGATTACCAAAATAGAATTACCCGGCAGCCATATTGGAATTATGCTAATTATTGAAATAACCGAAATAGAATTCACCGGCGGCCATATTCGATTTATAATAATTATAGAAAGTACCGAAATAGAATTAACAGGCGGCCATATTGCAATTATGCTAATTATAGAGATTGCCAAGATATAATTCACCGGCGGCCATATTGGAATAATCCTAATTGTAGAGATTGCTAAATTGAAATTAACTGGCGGCCATATTGGGATTATGCTATTTATAGATATCGCAAAATTGAAATTACTGGCGGACATATTGGAATTATGCTATTTATAGAGATTGACAAATTTGAATTAACTGGCGGCCATATTGAAATAATGCTAATTATAGAAATTACCAAAATAAAATTAACCGGCGGACATATTGGAATTACGGTATTTATAGAGATTCCCAAATTGGAATTATCGGCGGCCATGTTGGAATTATGCTATTTATGGAGATTACCAAACTGAAATTAAATGGCGGCCATATATGAATAATGCTAGTTAGAGACATTGCCAAATTAGAATTAACTGGCGGCCATATTGGAATTATGATAAATATAGAGATTACCAAATTGGAATTTTCCGGCGGCCATTTTGGAATTATGCTAATACAGAAATTGCCAAATTGGAATTAACTGGCGGCCATATTGGAATTATGCTAATTATAGAGATTGGCAAATTGGAAGTAACTGGCGGCCATATTCGAATAATGCTAATTATAGAAATTACCAAAAATAAAATTAACCGAGGACATATTGGATATATGGTATTTATAGAGATTGCCAAATCGGAATTATCGGCGGCCATATTGGAATTATGGTATTTATAGAGAATACCAAAAGAGAATTAAGCGGCGGCCACATGGGAATTACGGTATTTATAGAGATTGCCATATTTGGAATTATCGGCGGCCACATTGGAATTATTTTAGTAATAGAGAATACAAAAATAGAATTACCCGGCGGCCATATTTGAATTATGCATATTTTAGAGATTGACTTACTTGACTTAGGGCCTTCCGCGTCTCAGTCGTCCGACGGGGGCGCTTCGGCAGCTTTTCGGATTCTCGTCGACAGTTCTCTCCATTGCTGTCTGTTCCGGGCGATGCATCTTAGGTGTTCGAGGTCTTCCCTAGTTGTGAGTTGTAGTGTGTTTTCTTGTAGTCTTGATAGGTCTTTGTTGAGGACGACTGGTAGTGTTGTTAAAGGGCGGCCCCGAAACTTTTTTCCGTGTGTGGCGAAATAGCTGTTCATTGATTTATTAGCAGGTATTTCAATATTTCTTCTAAGTATGTGCCCGAAAAGGCGCCACCTGTTCTCAAGTATATAAATAGAAAGGGGGTGTTCCTCGCACTTGTTGTAAAGAGATGAATTTGTGATTTTAACGGGGTATTTGATGTTGAGAACTTTCCTTAGCTGTTTACGATGAAATGCATTTAATTTTTCTTCTTCAGATTTTGTCAGTGCCCAGGTGCCGCAGTTGTAGACAAGTATTGATTTTACGAGCGACCTGTATAATTTCAGCTTGGTCTTTCTTTTAATCTTATCTCCTTTGATCCAGACATTTAGAAGCTTTGTCAGTGCTGCATTGGATAGTCGTTTCCTCCTCTCAACGTCTTCTTCGTCGCCTATGAGAGTTCCAACTTTTTTTGTATTTTTATACTCTGTTCCAGCTCTTGACAACGTTGTAAACTCTGTCTTATCTATATTGACCAGTAGATTGTATTTATGTAAGGTGTTTTGTACTTCTTCCGTATCGACGAAATTCAGACCAACAAAATCTACGTCGTCAGCGTATGCAATCTCTGTAGGTAGAGTCTTTTCCAGTTTATTGGTCGGTCGTGGCAAGATGGTTCTTACTTCTTTCAGGGCATTCTCTAAATATACTGAAAACAATACGGGGCTAAGACTGTCTCCTTGCGGGGTGCCTATGTTGCTCACAAAGGGTCTTTTTAGAGATTGCCAAAATAAAATTCACCGGCGGCCATATTGGAATTATGCTAATCATAGAGATTGCGAATTTGGAAATATCGGCGGCCATATTGGAATTATGCTAATTATAGAGAATACCAAAATAGAATTAAGCGGCGGCTATATGGGAATTACGGTATTTATAGAGATTGCCAAATTGGAATTATCGGCGGCCACATTGGAATTATTTTAGTAATAGAGAATACAAAAATAGAATTACCCGGCGGCCATATTTGAATTATGCGTATTTTAGAGATTGCCAAAATAAAATTCACCGGCGAACATATTGGAATTATGCTAAGCATAGAGATTGCCAAATTAGAAATATCGGCGGCCATATTGGAATTATGCTGATTATAGAGAATACCAAAATAGAATTCAGCGGCGGCCATATTTGAATTATGCTAACTATAGAGATTACCAAAATAGAATTCACCGGCGGCCATATTGGAATTATGATAATTATAGAGATTACCAAATTCGAATTTTCCGGCGGCCATTTTCGAATTTTGCTAATACAGAGATTGCCAAATTGGAATTAACTGGCGGCCATATTGGAATTATACTAATTAAAGAGATTACCAAGATAGAATTACCCGTCGGCCATATTGGAATGATCCTAATTATAGAGATTGGCTAAATTGAAATTATTTGGCGGCCATATTGGAATTATGCTATTTATAGAGATCGCAAAATTGTAATTACTGGCGGCCATATTGGAATTATCGGACATATTAGATATATGGTATTTATAGAGATTGCCAAATTGGAATTATCGGCGGCCATATTGGAATTATGCTAATTATAGAGAATACCAAAATAAAATTACCCGCCGGCTATGTTGGAATTATACTATTTATGGAGATTGCCAAATTGGAATTCACTGGCGGCCATATTGGAATTATGCTAATTACAGAGATTACCAAAATAGAATTCACCGGCAGCCATATTGGAATTATGATAATTATAGAGATTAACAAATTGGAATTTTCCGGCGGCCATATTGGAATTATGCTAATTATAAAGATTGCCAAATTGTAATTAACTGGTGGCCATATTGGAATTATCCTAATTATAGAGATTGCTAAATTGAAATTATTTGGCGGCCATATTGGAATTATGCTATTTATAGAGATCGCAAAATTGTAATTACTGGCGGCCAAATTGGAATTATCGGCGGCCATATTGGAATTATTCTAGTAATAGAGAATACAAAAATAGAATTACCCGGCGGCCATATTTGAATTATGCGTATCTTAGAAAGTGCCAAAATAAGATGCACCGGCGGCCATATTGGAATTATGCTAATCATAGAGATTGCCAAATTGGAAATAACGGCGGCCATATTGGAATTATGCTAATTATAGAGAATAACAAAATAGAATTAAGCGGCGGCTATATTGGAATTATGCTAATTATAGAGATTACCAAAATAGAATTCATTGCGGCCATATTGGAATTATGATAATTATAGATATTACCAAATTGGAATTTTCCGGCGGCCATTTTGGAATTATATTAATTCAGAGATTGATAAATTGGAATTTTCCGGCGGCCATTTTGGAATTATGCTATTTATGGAGATTGCCAAATTAGAATTAACTGGCGGCCATATTGGAATTAAGCTAATACAGAGATTGCCAAATGGGTATTAACTGGCGGCCATATTGGAATTATGCTATTTATGGAGATTGCCAAATTGGAATTAACTGGCGGCCATATTTGAATTATACTTGTTAGTGAGATTGCCAAATTGGAATTAACTGGTGGCCATATTGGAATTATGCTTATTATACAAATTACCAAAATAGAATTAACCGGCGGCCATATTGGAATTATGCTAATACAGAGATTGTCAAATGGGAATTAACTGGCGGCCATATTGGAATTATGCTATTTATGGAGATTGCCAAATTGGAATTAACCGGCGGCCATATTGGAATTATGCTAATACAGAGATTGTCAAATGGGAATTAACTGGCGGCCATATTGGAATTATGCTATTTATGGAGATTGCCAAATTGGAATTAACTGGCGGCCATATTGGAATTATGCTAGTTAGAGAGATTGCCAAATTGGAATTAACTGGCGGCCATTTGGAATTATGCTAATTATAGAAATTACCAAAATTGAATTTACCGGCGGCCATATTGGAATTATTCTTTTTATAGAGATTTCCAAATTGGAATTATGCTAATTATAGAGATTGCCAAAATAGAATTCATCGGCGGCCTTATTGGAATGATGCTAATCATAGAAATTACCAAAATAGAATTAACCGGCGCCCATTTTGAAATTATTCTACATATAGAGATGGAAAAAGTAGAATTAATCGGAATTAATTTGGAATTAGTTACTGAGAACTAGAATTGTATCTCCCGGCGTCCATATTATTATCCTTTTTATAGATTTCTAAATTGGATTCCCCGATGGCCATCTTGAAATTAGTCTATTTAGAGAGATAGACAAATTAGAATTTGATTCTCTTGCAGCCATATTGAAATAATATTATTTTTAGAGATGGAAACTCTAGGTTTAGATATTTAGAACTAAAATTGGAATACTCGATGGCCATATTTTTTTTATTATGCTATTTATAGAGATAGAAAAATGAAAACTGGATTCTCCGGCGAGAATTTTTTTTATAGAAATGGGGAATCCAATTCTTATATTTCTATCTCTAAAAATAGCTTAAAAACAATATGGCCACCGGAGAATCGATTTTTTAGCAGTCTCCCTTTTTAGTCATGTTGGCTAAGTTATATTTAATCAAAGTATCTTGCGTTGCTCTAGTGAATCCTTTTCTATGTGTGCTTTTCTTTTCGTATTTTGCTTGTGTGTCAGTAGCGACTCTAGCGTTGGGCGTTGGGCGTTGGGAAAGTCTCCCTTCTATCCTCCTCGTCTGTGTCCTCTACATTAGAGTTGTTTTGATTTTGTCGGTCAGGGCCTTCTGTGTTAGTTTCCAATTTCTTAGTCTTCTTTTTTTCCTATGGTCGAGGCGATTACAGTGTTCTTTATACTGTCCTCTATTTCTCCTCCATCTCCTTCCTTCCTTTCAACTTTCTTTGGTTAATCTTTCATGCCTTCTTTGTGTTGTGAGCTTTTCATTTATACTTCGTCCCCTCCGATACTCTCTCCGCCTGAGAGCGCGCTCACATAACTTCTCGGGTGAGCTGTGTTTTGCACTTCTCTCCTCCTCATTTCGAACACTTGTAGGGCCAGTGTTCACTAATACTGCACCAGCAACACCGTTGTCTTCAATATCTAGTATAAATAATACTATGGACAGTTCTCATAGCCAAGAGGAATATTATGATTATTATTAAAAAAAATGTTATGAAAAGGATATATATTATAAGGGCACTTTTTACTTTGGTCTCAAATTCGATTATATTTTGGGTAATATGGTATTATTTTTGATGATTTAGAGAGATCATTTCGATTCTACAGCATTGGTATTATATTAGTATAGAGAAAGAAAAAATCGAAATCGATTCTACCGTTTTGATATTTCTTTTATTTCGAATTTTATTCTATTGTAATGGTATTTTGTTATTATGCTTGTTTATAGAGATAGAAGTATAGAGGTTTTCTCACCCATATTTAATTATTCAATATTGATTCACCATCTATGTGGCAGTTGGCTATTCCATGTTATGTTCCCAACACATACCATCTACGCATTAGCAATTCAGTAAATGGGTTTATGTTTCTATTACTTTAAGTGGAGTTCAATATTTCTTTTGCATAAAAATGACGGATCTTAAACTCTGTGCAAATTGCAATGAATTGAAATCACTTGATGAATACCATAAACACATACGAAAACATTTGGGTTTAAACTATTAATGTATTGAATGTGGGATGTATTAAAAACAGGAACATTTTCAAAAATAACAAAGACAGATAAAAAAGAGTGTTATCTGAGTTTATTCAGAGAAATCCAAATTATAAAAATTTTAAACGAAATAATTTTTAATACACATTGTTTTCTAAAAAAAAGACACATAATACAGTCTTTTAAAAATAACGTCGATGAAACTTGTGTATATAACATAAACGAATATGACATTTTCATTAAAAGAGATAATACATATAAGGGCATTGCCTGTTAAATGAAATTTAATCTGTTTGACTTTCAGCTTACATTGCATTACAAAAAAGCACAATTAATAATTCACATAAGATTTTTTTCCACATATTCATTACTTAGGTTTTTACTCCAGTCAACATATTTTCTGTGTTCTCTTTAAAAGCGATATCAAGAGAAATAGAAACTGGATGATAAAAAAGCTTTGAGGATTCAAACAAGGTCCCACGGTTTACTTCTGAAAAGGAATCACAAAAAAGAAAGATTAATATGGGGGGTGAAAACTTAGCCAAATAAAGACTAGGATAAAAAGGCGAGGCAACAAATGTTTGTATCTTTTGTTAATCCAAAACTAGGTCGATGGGTACCAGCAAGAACCATGGCCTTGACATTCACACTGTAAGAAAAACACATCCTTGATAGATTGAGAACGAGGTTGTTTTGACTGTGTAGGAGTTGCTCTAGATAGCTATAAACAAACGTCATCGTAACAATTTGCTGATTGATCAGCCGATCGAGTGAGCAATATTCAACTGAAAAGGCTTGTATTATACGCGTCTCGACTAAAATCGACAATGTATACTGAAACTTGAGTTTCTTTAGAAATAGTGTTAAGTTTTGTAACATTTAAAACTAGGGGCTTATATAATGAAATATTTAAAACAAAAATAACTTAAATTTTAATATACATATTTTGTCATTGTATGATTATGCTCTCTCTCTCTCTCTCTCTCTCTCTCTCTCTCTCTCTCTCTCTCTCTCTCTCTCTCTCTCTCTCTCTTTGAAATTTGAAGTAAAAATAAAGCCAGAAAATACATCGCTACATGGCGACTTACATAAAGATACATGTAAGTAAATAAAGATAACACTGCAAGTTATTTAACTAAAAATATAGGAAGAAAAGTTCACAAATATATTCTTTCATATAATGCTATTTTTGTAGCTGTCAGTCAATCCCACAAGTGCCTCGAATTAACCTGGATTAGAAATATTGTTATTACCCCGAGGTCTTCCTTTCCAAAATCGGCTAGTTGCACCCTTGGGTCCACATATCCCTCACATAAAAGCCTCAAGAGTTGGGAGAAAAAGAAAAAAAAGGTTTGACTCTGGTGAGCCAGCTCTAATAAGAGTTTAGAGCTAATGTCTTAATATGAAGTGAAAAACAGAAATGAAGATTTAATATGGGGGAAAAAAAGATATAGGATATAGGACAAGGGAAAAGGAGAAAATCCTCATAGTCGCAGCCCAGGATAAGACAGAACGACAAAAATGAGAGAGAAAAGAAAGAGTGAGAATGGAGGCAAGATTTAGACAGTTACATCATACAGTGTTGAGCTGAAGATCATATTCTTATAGCTCATTATTAAATTAGCTTTACTGAAGAGCAAAAAAAAAATTGGGTACAGCAAGCAGTGTATAAAATTAAATGTATGTTTATAAAAAGCGTTAACCTTAGAATGCTTTAAGATTAAATCAAATTTATAATATTTGCTCAAACTAGAGGTAAAAAAGCATGACTTATATAGGGCGGCAGATCAGAGCCAACTCTGAAAAAGAGGAATGAGGGTATCCTTCCCTCTGCTAGTCTGTGAGAGGTCCTTGGGCAAGACAAATTAAAAAAAAAACATGAAATGATATCAGACAGCAACAATGAGTTGATGGGTAAATCAGCTCATTAAAACAAAACAAAAAATAAAGTGTGGTGTCTGAAAAGGATGTGTGCTTGCTCCAGACCTTTTCTCTCTTTACAGTGAAATGATTTGAGAAGCATAGAAGGATACCCAGGAATTACAATAGGAGGGCACAAAGTAAGCAATATAAGATACTCTGATGACACTGTATTAATTGCAGAAAATAAAGAAGACTTGCCACAATTTTTGACATCACTGAAGAAGAAAGCAGAAGGAAAGGATATGGATTTAAGAGCAAAAATACATAAGTAATGGTCGTATCAAAACAATGAGTGTGCACAGATCAATTCTTTAGCAGCCAAAATTAATTCAAATTCAGGAATCAATGCAAATACTTGGGCGCTTTAATGTTAAGAGATAGACACAACAACTGTGAAATCGCATCAAGAGCGGCGCAAGTTGAAAATGAGTTTTCATTGACTGAAATCAGAACTCACAAATGAATACATCTCATCTACATTAGAAGAAGAGCACTGGAGTGTTTTATTGAACCCATCCTTATGTATGGATGTTAGGCTTGGACAATTTAAAAAACAACTACAAAATTGACTGAGGAAACAGAAATGTGGTTCCTAAGGAAAATGCTATAAATCTTATTCATAGACTTCAAAGAAATCAAACTAAACTGTGCTACGAGGAGTTGGCACATCATTGCTCATAAATACCATATGTAATCTACAGGCAGTCTTTTTTGGCCATGTGATGAGGAAAAAGAAACTCAAACATCTTGTGACAACTGGATTGATTTTAAAGGAAAAGGCAGCAGGGGAAAGAAGCGAGAGAAGATATAGCATGAACTAAAAAAATGGCTAAATGTAAAATGAGTGACAGATGCACTAACAGCATCAAGGGATAGAGATGCGCAGGAGGTCATGATTGCCTAATCTAAAGAGCAGGGCACCTAATTCACTGATATACCGAGAATTTTCCATGAGTATTCTAAGGATTGCCGTGTTGTTACAAAAAAAAACAAAAAAAACCCCCTCAAAAATGGTATATCTAAAAAACGTAGTTGTAAGCAATATAAACATATTGTCTTTGTTGTTTGAACGTAGATGAATACCAAACCACATAAAATTATGTATAGACAAAAACTGCCATAAATACAGCACAGATTGCAAATATAACATCATACTCTGGTTCTATAACATTTTCAAAGCTGGAAAGTTCAAAGGACTCAAATCACACATAGTGAAAAAAAAAAACCATGATACAAAGAAATGTATTCACAGACAACACCTTGCAGACATGAATCTGGCTTGAAAAGAAAGATATGAATAGTACAACTACAAGGTAAAAATGTAAGTCTCACTCGTACATGAGGTGTTAGCTGACTACCTTTGATTGGTCTACAAACGTAGCACAAAATTTGTCTTGAGCTGCAAAGACTTAAAGCAAGAACAAATGATTTTTTCCCCTCTCCTAATTTTTTTAGAAAATAAAAAAAAAAAAAAAAAAAAGATTTTTGTGAAAGATGAAGTTTGTTATAGGCAGAAAGGATAAGAAAAGAGTTGACATGAAAGATTGAAAAACCTGTCTGTCCTACTGGAGAAAACGAAGAAAAACATACACACAAAAAAAGATAATAGTGCAATGATGTCACAAGGCTGCTTGAATAGAGCCAACAGAAGATCTCAGCACTTTTGCTATGGCATCAAAAGCAATGATCACATGAATTTAAACTAGTTTAAAAATTCTTGAGAAAAAAAAATCAACTTACACATCAAGGGCAAAATTCCTTAACTAAGCTGTTGCGTCACGTTGATTCTAATAGCGTCACTCTTCAAAACTCAGTAGATCGTAAGGGTTCCCTCTCAAAAGCACATTGTCTCAAGTTGTTTAGTCTGTGGCTGGTGATCTTCTCAAAATGAAGAAGAGGTTGAAGATCTCTGTCAGATTATCACTGATGATGTTGAAAGGAGCATATAATTATGAATACACAGGAACGAGTTGCACAGAGAAGGGATGGGGAAGAAAAGGATGGGATATATATATATATATATATATATATATATATATATATATATATATATATATATATATATATACATATATATATACGAGGGCATATTGATAAGTTTTGCCTTCAAGTCCATAACTTTGGAAATAATGAAGACAAACAAATGATACTTACACCAAATGAAAGGTCATTTTATTTAGCACCAGATGACATATCATTTTTCAACATAATCACCGTCCCGTTCGATACAGAGCCGCCACCGACGGACGACCTGTTGAATGCCGTCAGCGAAGAAGTCAGCAGTCTTGTCTCTGCACCAAGAAAGAACAGCATTCTTCACATCTTCGTCTGTCTCGTAAAGGTTGCCCTTGAGGTAATCCTTGAGTTTTGGAAAAAGGAAGAAATCGCTCGGAGCAAGATCTGGGCTATGAGGCGGGTGCGGTAATGTCCGGAGGCCTAAACGATCTAAAGCCGTGCGAGTTTCCAAACTTGTGGGAGGGCGAGCGTTGTCGTGATGGATGATGGAAACTTTCTCACTCCTTACCCGTCGCAACCTCCCTTTCAGTTTCTCCAGTGTGTTCACATATTTCGTAGAATTCACGGTGTTGCCTTGTTCCAAAACTTCTGTGTGAGCCACACCCTCACTGTCCCAAAAGATCGTGAGAAGCACCATCATCCATCACGACAACGCTCGGAGACTGGTCTTTCGGCCTCTGGATCTTCAACCGAATCTTGGATTGACAACCTAGTTTGAGCGATCTGTGAAAGTGATGAAGAGTATGTAGTTGTATATCTATAGATAGAGTTGAAAGCTACAAAGTTCATTTAGTGTATAGCGTCAAGCCACATGGTAGGCAGTGGCCAACATCTAAAGAAAAATAACTATGGCTTATAAAATCTGAAACCTCAAAATAAATGATTGATTGGCAAATCTAGATCTAGAGTGAATTATAATCATTTGTCCTATGAACTGCAAAATGTTTCAGATCAGTACTCTGATAATGCCTTTCAATAACGCTTTTGGTGCCCTCATGCCAAATTTTCCATTCTGTTATAGATCTAGAATCTAGATCTACTCCATGAGGCAGGGAAGGATTTAAAAATCTACTCAGGATAACTCACCCCTTATCTTTAACCAACCACTAAAATTTTAAATCAGATCGTCTAGATCTGGATATAAGACCTATCTATATTTAACTCTAGATCTCATTAGCACAATTGATGGGACTTAGCTTTGGCATGGGCACTGACCCGTCGAGGAGCTGGTGTGTTTCGACGGGGAGTGCTTGCATACAAAGAGAATGCTTTCATGTATTAGGTGCTCCGGTATTAGTTCTTTCACTGACTCACTCGATCTTTTCACAAATAGACTGTGAGTGCCACTGAAAATGATTTAAGGGCTGCCTCAAACTCTTCATACGTTTTGAACACACGTCCTTTCTCCATTTTGAACATTGGGGGGAAGGAAGTGAAATCTGAGCCCGTGTCCGTTTAGACCAGTACCAACTATGTTCATAGGTCATGTAATATTATTCAGATGGGCCGGTCTGCGGGGTGCTAGCAATGTGCGCTCTGTCTCTCTGTCTCTCTCTCTTTCTCTCTCTCATCTTTAGCTTAATCCGACTCTTAACCCCTGTCTCTCTCTCTCTCTCTCTCTCTCTCTCTCTCTCTCTCTCTCTCTCTCTCTCTCTCTCCCTCCCTCCCTCTTCAACATAACTTCTAAGTACATGTAGACTATACATTCAAATACTTAGAAACTCAGATGCACATGTACACCTTTTCGAGATTTGATAATACAGTGGTACGGTACATCAAATGCCGGCACTGGAGTGACACACCAAGAACACGTACATCAGATAATGAGGAGAGTTTTTAATTGTATCAAGTCGGAAGAAGCAAATGAGAGAGAGGGAGGGAGGGAGGGGGAGAGAGAGAGAGAGAGAGAGAGAGAGAGAGAGAGAGAGAGAGAGAGAGAGAGAGAGAGAGAGAGAGAGAGAGAGAGAGAGAGAGAGAAAGGGACAGAGATTATAATTTTGTAGAATTCGACCAAGGAACAAAAACAAACATAGTAGGTACGTAGAATCTTAGAGCAAGAGATAAAATAATGAATGAATGAATGAGAGAGAGAGAGAGAGAGAGAGAGAGAGAGAGAGAGAGAGAGAGAGAGAGAGAGAGAGACAGAGACAGAGAGAGAGACAGACAGAGACAGAGAGAGAGAGAGAGAGACAGAGAGAGAATGGGTGAAAGAGATACAGCCAGCCAGCCAGAGGTCTATTTGTGCGGAAAAGGGGGGGCGCTAGATATGGCAATAGGTGCTAGCCATGTGCGCTTTATATCTGGCCGTCTCTTTCTTTTATCTCTCTTACTCAATCCGACTCTTAACCCTTCCTGGCCTCTCTCTCTCCCTCCCTCTCTCTCTCCCTCCCTCTCTCTCTCTCTCTCTCTCTCTCTCTCTCTCTCTCTCTCTCTCTCTCTCTCTCTCTCTCTCCCTTCTCATCATAATTTCTAATACATTCAAATATTTACACTTTGAAACTCAGATGCACATGTACACCTCTTCGAGATTTGATAACGCAGTAGTACAGTAGGCTACATTAAATAAAGGCACTGGAGTGACATGTCAAGAGCAAAACAAGGAATGACAGAATGTGAAAGACAAAAAAGATATAATGATATTCAGAGAAGGAACAAAGATAAACTTAATATGTAGAAGCTTAGAGCGAGAGACAGACTGAATGAGAAGTAAAGAAAAATCAACCACAAACCTAGATCTAGCTCGAGACCGACAAATAAGACGAAAGACGTGAAAACATTACAACAGATGGAATGAACAGGGATCGAACCTGCGCCTCGATGCGGCACCTATCGCCTTGCCGCGACAAGACCAGGCACTAAACCACTGAGCTATCCGCATCTACAAAAATAGATGCTTCAGGAACAGTGACTTTCATGCTGGCTGTAATGTTTTCACGTCTTTCGTCTTATTTGTCGGTCTCGAGCTAGATCTAGGTTTGTGGTTGATTTTTCTTTACTACTTATTTCATTATTTTCAGTCACATGCATCTTTAGATCCTTAGATCTAGCTTCGTCTGTCTCAGCCTCTAACGTGGTTTGACTGCTTTATTCATTTCTATATTCATTTATGCTTTTCAGTCAAATGGCATCTTTCTTAGATCCGTTAGAGGCTAGTTTGTTTATGTCCTGTAAAAATATGGACTTGATCGTTCTTAGCGATTCAACCTCTTAGTCTATTCAAGCCAGCATGAAAGTCACTGTTCCTGAAGCATCTATTTTTGTAGATGCGGATAGTTCAGTGGTTTAGTGCCTGGTCTTGTCTCGGCAAGGCGATAGGTGCCGCATCGAGGCGCAGGTTCGATCCCTGTTCATTCCATCTGTTGTAATGTTTTCACGTCTTTCGTCTTATTTGTCGGTCTCGAGCTAGATCTAGGTTTGTGGTTGATTTTTCTTTACTACTTATTTCATTATTTTCAGTCACATGCATCTTTAGATCCTTAGATCTAGCTTCGTCTGTCTCAGCCTCTAACGTGGTTTGACTGCTTTATTTATTTCTAGACTGAATGTGAGAGAGAGAGAGAGAGAGAGAGAGAGAGAGAGAGAGAGAGAGAGAGAGAGAGAGAGAGAGAGAGAGAGAGAGAGAGAGAGAGAGAGAGAGAGAGTAAAAGAGATACAGATAGAGGTCTATGTGTATGTGGAAAAAGGGAGGGGGGTGGTCAGAATGATGGGCAGTACTAACCTGTTCCAGTGTAAAAATGAAGGACAACTTCTAGCTGATCCCATTGATTCACAGTTTACAGGGGAAATTTGGGAGTGTTACCAATTTAAAACCGTTGTAGCCTTCAAATTGAATTACAGTCTCTCCTGCATCTGCATCTCTAATATGGAAGTATATAACATATTCATGCTTACAACCACGGCGACTGAAGCTGGCAAGTGTTTGTTCTGTTCTATCTGCATTACAAACACTGAGTCCATAGAGGAGCAATCTTTCTTGAAGGGCTTCCTTAACAGTGTCACGGTTAAACTTATTTTTTCTATGAATGTATCCAGTTCGTCAATTTCTCTGACTCTGTTTTCACTGAGGGCTTTTTTTGGTAGGGCGAGGAGTTTTTGGATGACCATGTGATATGGATGATGAAGGTATCTCACCAAAGTTAATAGAAGGATGCATAGAGATTATAAATATTATCTTCCTCTTCGAATGTGAAGAGTATCAGCGGGCCAGTGTCGACTACATACTCCAATATGTTCAGTCACTTTCTCAACTTTGTTAGGGAGACTCGAAACCCATTTATGACATTCAGTTGGGTCCTTCGGAAAACCATATATAATAACCGTTTCACTTTCTTTCCCCTTCTGACTGGCATAGCCGCTCTTACAGTTTGTAACAGTGCGCTTTCTTCCCCTAAATAATAAACAGTTAAGGAAATTAATAATGGCACCGATACATCATATAATGAAATATGAAACTTAAGGTTAAAGTATTGAGGGCACTTTGAGTATCAGAGATTTTAGTTAAAAAGGCTTTTAAAAAACTTCGGCTCCCACTTCAGCACACTCCCTCTCTATAAAGTGATATCGCAGTGACCATAAAGGAAAAAGCTAATTAAATTTAAAGCACATTTGGATGAACTTAACATGTATAATTGTTTATCAGGCTATATATATATATATATATATATATATATATATATATATATATATATATATATTTATTTATTTATATTACATTGTATGATGTTTGGTGCCACGGGTCTCACTCTATCAGTGTGCACACATTTAGAGGAAAATAACTTTTTAAAATCTACACCAAATCACAAAAAAGCATTCTTGGAATGTTCCACATTGAAAGCATCTGTTAAAACAAGGTGCAATCCAAGGGCGAATAACAAAGAATAAGATAAGAAATAAAATCGAAGGAAGAATGAATGTAATGCGACAACAAAATGGCTGGAGATTCCAGTGAAAACACAGTGTGTACTGCTAAGCATGCTAGTATCAACTGTTCAAACTTCGCGCAGGTGGCTGTTAGCTAGCCAGATGACGGCCCATCTGAATAATGTTACGTAACCTTGTGAACAGGCCTCCTAGACAGACACATTGTTTGTACATTTTGAACCACGTGATGGACAAAAATAGCACAGCCGCCATGATTTATTTAAACCACGTGATAGTTATAAAAAGATTTTGCGGGTGCCTATTAGTTGTTTTCTCTTTGTCAAGCTGTGTTTACACTTACAAGTAGTAGTTCGCACATTAACTTTTTCTTTTTTTTTTTTTCTTGAGAGGGGTAAGGATAGCTCTCTTTGCATTGCTGAAGCGGGAACTTGCTTACAGCAGGATTTTTCTCCTGGATCTAAAATTCCCGTTATAGTCATGTTTTATTTATTTTGAGCACATCACTAGAGTGGTCTCGCTTATTGAATCTGTATAGCTTATCACTGTCTGCCTCTGGCCTTACACTTCGTTTCCTTCTGTTTTGTCTCCTCTTCTCTGATGTTGGCAATTAATGTCTAGTGGTCAGTCAGCCCCAATTGCTGCAAAGAAAGAGACAATTGTGCGCGACGCTCTAAAAGAGGTGACAGTAGAGAAGTTTTACGGTACTGGAGGTGTCTGAGAGACGAGCAGACTTCTCGCTCGGATTGAGAGAACGTGGCATTACCTAAACTAGCTGTGATAAAGACAGGGTTAGCTTTCTTTAAGAAAAAAAAATAGGAGACGAAGTAGAAAGTTGTCAACTTGATAATTATTTTACCCTAAAACAATTCCGGCCGATTTTAATAGAAAGGAGGGAACACAGACACGGGCTAATTCTTCTTCACAAAACGCCTGCACAACAACTGGACGGGCCACAGCATTTCTGTCCCATAACTTATCTTCCCGGGTCTGACGGCACGTGCCCCCAGGTGCGCACGCCTGGGCCTCAATTCTAAGTGCGGCAACCTAACTTCTCCGCAGATACCCCCGTTTCCTGCATGCAACAACTGAAAGGTGTGATCAAGGTGGGTTAGTTAGAAATCAATGGTTATTTGGCGGAAAGTCTAAAACTGTCCTGACCCACAGATCTGGAGG
>JAWDGP010004619.1:0-5000 GCA_033675545.1 Elysia crispata | reverse complement strand
TCAGCCCACGGACGTTGCTCTGTTGGTGCAGCTGTGTTTGTAAAGAAGTCTTTGAAGGATTTTTGTGAAATAATCAAAGATGACTTTGACAATGTTATAGCCTTAAAACTACGAAACGCTTGTGTGGAGGGAAATGGGGACATCATTTTTGTTTCTGCTTATATTCCTATTTATTCATCCCCATACTATAATACCGTGGAATATGATAATGGTATTCACATGCTCGAACAATGTATTACTGAATTAGACAAAACATTCACAGTGTAGCTTTATATTATGTGGCAACCTTAACGCTAGAACTTCGTGTGCAGCCCTTAATGGAGTGCGTAACGGCATCCAAATATGTAGAAAATCTTAACTCTTCATCCTTCTTTTGTGAAATGAAAGGCCTCTACAATAGGCGCTCTGAAGATAATGTTGTCAATGGATATGGTAGAAGTCTGTTGGACATGTGCGCAGGGTTTGAGTTCATGATTTTAAATGGTATGTGCAGCAGTGATCCAAAAAGTTCTTTCATGTTTGTATCCCCACATGGTAATAGTATTATCTATTACTTTATTGTCTCTGCGGATCTTCTACGCAATAGTATTGATATGTCTGTACAATCACGTATCGAATCTTGGCATATGCCCGTAACACTATCACTAAATATTCGAAATAATGCTGTAAAATCTGCTCCCATGAGCGAAATAAGCATTGAACGTTTTGTTTGGAGTAACGAGAAAACAAATAAATTTATTGAAAAAAAATGAACTCTGA
The DNA here is from genome assembly GCA_033675545.1 of Elysia crispata. Lineage (NCBI taxonomy): Eukaryota > Metazoa > Mollusca > Gastropoda > Plakobranchidae > Elysia > Elysia crispata. Next base: position 4,241 of record JAWDGP010004619.1, on the reverse strand, counting down.
CGAAGTAAAGAACAATTTAAATGTCTTATGTCTTTTTGTAATATAATGAAAGATGCTGCTCAAGTTATGAAAAAGGCTTCAACTTTGAAAACTGGAGAGTCAAAATTTAGGTCGGGTTGGTATACCTACAAGAAAAAAGCTCAAAGAAGCCTACGCTGTTATCGGAACTGGAGATCCGCTGTCAGGAAAGCAGAGGATATTCAAAATAGGAAATCGTATAAAAACTGTTGAAAAAAAGGAGGCATACTCGTCTCATAAATTACCAACCTTATTGAAAAGCCTAAATAATCCAACCTTATTTTGGAAGGAAGTCCGGTGTCTCAATCCAAACAGACGTACCACAAATTCTATAGATATAAATGAATGGTAGGCCTATAGTTGCTTTGTCAATATATTTCAAGGCCAGAAACCAGTTCCCCCTATCTGCCGTGAGCCTTCTGATTATGAGTATAATTTATAGAAATATTACGGATGATAAGATTCTCAATTACCCCATTTCAGAGGACGAAGTTAGACAAAGTATCAAATCACTGAGAAACAATAAGTCACCAGGTCCAGGTGATATTTTGAATGAAATGATATTTAATGGCCACAATGTTCTTACGCCTTTTTTAGCTCGAGTTTTTCAAAGTATTTTTGAACGCGGATCTATTCCTTATGAATGTGGTAAATCCATTTTTATACCTACTCACAAAAAGGGTGACATCAATGTGCGCGATACCTTCAGACCCATTTCCGTTACTTCTCTTCTGTCAAAAGTTTATACAATATATTTTAAATCGAAGACTTGTTTTGTATACAGATGTCTTTGGCTTGCTCCCTGGATTTAAAGAAGGTTTTTCTACTGCAGATCATATTTTTTCTCTTTACGCCATGGTTCAAAAACAATTCTCAAAGAATGAAAAGTTGTATGTGGTATTTATTGATTAAAGAAAATACTTTTATTCTATTATAAGAAAGGCATTTTTTAAAATCCCAGAATGCAACGTAATAACTGGGAACTTTTTAAACGCAATCAAAGCCTTGTATACTACTGTTCTGGCAGCTGTCAGAAATAATGGTGAAACGTCATACTATTTCCAATGTGCTAATCGACCAGGGTTGCCTTCTAAGTCCCAAATGATTTGCAATATTTACCGCAGAAGCTTCAAAGTTTATTAATGTAGGTATTCCAAACTGAGCTGTTAGCCGACTGGAAAATGGTCGAGGCACGCTACCATAACCAGTTAGAGCCTGCAATTACTTAGAGTAGGAAGAAGCACTGAGCTTCTATAGGTAACTAGACCAGTGGGTCCTATTGTAGTAGTGACTAAGTTAGTTAAGGGAATATCCACACCCGGCTAGGTAGGGTTACATTAAAATTACATGTTTTTGGCTCACTCGCTTCTCGTTACCCCGAAATACTTCCTAATCATCTTTTCCGGCAAACGAAACGACCAAAATGGTCCGAAAAAGCTCCCCAAAAAGGACAAAAAATAAATTTTCTGTTTTTTATAATATATTTCCACATTTTTCCCTCTCCTTACGCAAAAAAACAAGCCGCTTACTTTTTCCGCTAACGCCTTTATCACCGGAAATAGAAAAAGCGCAAAGGAAAACGTCCCGCGAAAATTTTTTTTCTTCTTTTTTTTGACTTTTTGCATCCTACACTCCTCGGAATCAAGTAAATTTGCCACTTACCTTTTTTTCGAAATTCCGACTTAAAGTGCCCTAACATGCCGCTAAGCGCGCTCAAGTTTAATTTTTTACAAATTACCTTTTTTTCCGCCGTGATTACGCGGACACTTATACCTTCCCAAACACACTCCGTTTTTCCTAACCTGTGCTGAAAAAACGCGCTTAACACCTTTTTCTAAAAAATTACATTTTTTTTGCTCTCTACTCCTTCTCCTTTACACCCCGAAAAACGCCATAATTATCTTTTCCGGGAACACAACGACCAAAAATAGTGAAAAAGCTCTAAAGAGAGAAAAAGATTTTCTGTTTTTTTATAATTTGTTTAACATTTTCCCTCTCCTCTCACAGAAAAAAAAACAAAACCACATACTTTTTCCGCCCTTTTTGTCACGGAAATAGGAAAACCTCGGGGGAAAATGTCACCGAAAATTTTCTTTTTTTTTTTTTTTTTTTTTTGCGCAGCATCCTACCACGCTCCTCGTAATCGGAAAAATTACCGCTTACCTTTTTTTTTTTGAAATTCCAGCTTAAAAATGCCCTAAATTGCCGCTAAGCGCGCTCGAGTTTCCATATTTTTACTAATTACGTTTTTCCCGCCGTGATTACGCGAACACATTACGCCTTACCCACACATAAATACTCTCGGACTTATAATGCCTAAAAACGCGCGCTTAACACACTTTTTCTTAAAATTGCTTTTTTTTTCTCCTCCCTTCTCGTGCAAAAACACTTCCTAATGATCTTTTCCGGCAAACAAGCAGCCAAAAATGATCCGGAAAGCTCCTAAAAAAGGACAAAAAAAAATTTTCTGTTTTTTATAATTTATTTCACATTTTTCCTCTCCCCTTGCGGAAAAAAAAAACCACACTCTGCTTTTTCCGCCCTTTTTTGTGACCGGAAATAGGAAAACCTCGAGAAAAATGTCCCTTGAAAAATTTTTCTTTTTTTTTGCTTTTTGCATCCTACCGCTCCTCGTAATCGGAAAAATTACCACTTGCTTTTTTTCAAAATTCCGACTTAAATTGCCCCTAAAATGCCGCTAAGCGCGCTCAAGTTTCATTTTTTACAAATTACTTTTTTTCACTTGTGATTACGCATGAACACATACACCTACCCACACAAACTCCCGTCTCTCCGACCGCCAATACTACCTAAAAAACGCGCTTAACACCTTTTTCTTTGCAATGACATTTTTTTCTTCACTCCTTCTCGATACCCCCGGAAACACTTCCTAATCAGCCTTTCCGGCAAACAAACGACCAAAACTGGTCAAAAAAGCTCCCTAAAGGAGAAAAAAAATTTTCTTTTTTAAAAATTTATTCTGCATTTTTACCTCTTCCAATTGCAAGAGGAAAAAACAAAACCGTTTACTTTTTCACATACTTTTATCACCGGAAATAGAAAAACCGCAAAGGAACAACGTCCCGTACAAAAATTTTTTTTTCCTCTTTTTTTGGACTTTTTTTTCCTACACTTCTCGTAATCGGAAAAATTGCCGCTTACCTTTTTTCTCGAAATTCCGACTTAAATTTTCTAAAAATGGCGCTAAGCGCGCTCAAGTTTCATATTTTACAAATTACCTTTTTCCCGCCGTGATTACGCGGACACACACACCTTCCTAAAAGCACTCCATTTTTCCTATTTTATTGCTGAAAAAAACACGCGCTTAACACCTTTTTCTAAAAATTACTTTCTTTTACTCTACTCCTTCTCGTTACCCCCGAAACACTTCCTAATCATCTTTTGCGACAAACAAACGGCAAAAAATAGTCAAGAAAGCTCTAAGGATAAAAATAAATTTTCTTTTTTTTATAATTTATTTCACATTTTTCCTCTCCCCCTTACGGAAATCAACAAAACCACTTACTTTTTCCACCCTTCGCTGTCCGCGGAAATAGGGAAAACTTCAAAGGAAAATGTCCCATGAAAAATTTTTCTTTTTCTTTTTTCTTTTTTTTTTTTACTTTTTTGCATCCTACCGCTCCTCGTAATCGGAAAAATTGCCGCTTACCTTTTTTTCGAAATTCCGACTTCAAGTGCCCTAAAATGCCGCTAAGCACGCTCAAGTTTCATGTTTTACAAATTACCGCTGCCGCCGTGATTCTGCGGACACATATACCTTTCCAAACGAACTCCGTTTTTCCTAACCAAAATGCGGAAAAAACGCGCTTAACATCTTTTTTCTAAGTGTAAGGAAGGCTGGTATAAATATTCGCTTGAGGCGCAGCGATGAGTCTTTAGAATCTTTGATATATCAATTATCAGCCAACAGTGGAGTCTTTAGAATCTTTAGTATATCAATTATCAACTTGTAGGTGGAGCCAAGTGTGCTTCTAGCTTGTTAGTAGACTTGATTTAATTGGCAGGAAAGTAGTCTAACCGCCCCTCTGGCAATTTTATTCTTTTTTTCTTTAATAATTCGGAAGATACTTTGTTCTTTCATTCCTGTCCACAATGACCAGAGAAGCTTTTCTTCGGTCGGCTTTCGACATACAGTGTACTTTCATCGGGAGATGCTAAAATGTAGTTCGTAGATGTATCTGATGCCTTCCGTAGATTCTATG
>JAWDGP010004617.1:250000-323627 GCA_033675545.1 Elysia crispata | reverse complement strand
TTTTCTTTGGGTGGTTTACTTTCTTCATCTTTTTCTTTATTGTATACTTCTGAAGTGAAATAAAGAAGACAATTATTCTTATCACAAGATTCTGGTTTTTTTTTTTTTTTGTAAACAACATCGGCTTAGAGCAAAAAGTTTTCTTGAATTACATTTGGGCAAAGATTGCATTGCAAGAAATATTTACATAAGTAATAAAAAACAGCTTAGATATGTACAATAAATTAGTAAAAAAAAATGAAAGGAAGATCAAGAAACAAATGTATAAAAACCGCAGATTTCTTCTTTTTTTTTTCGGGGGGGGGGGGAGGGGTTGTTTCTTTTTATGAAATGACCTTTGACGGACTGGTTGCCCCATGCCCCATGCCCCATGCCTTCATATGCAAAAAAGATGATCGCCCGCTGAAGGGCTGAAGGTGAATGCAGATTTGTTTTTGCTTTCAACCGGACAATTGAACGAATGTCCTTTATACAAGTTAAAGAGTTAGGCTAGGACATAATATGGATTTTTGTCAAAGTACTAGTTAGATATACTTAACTAGCTTAAGTTTAAACATAAAATCAAGCTTTAGTTTTGAATTTCATTGGTGAACTATATGTATTCATAACGGTAAATAGTTTTCGAAGTCGTTTCTTAATGATCGTCTTTGCTTACAAATACGTGCTTGTCTATTTTCATACATTAACATTTCTTAAGTTATAACGAAGAAATTATGTGTTTAGCGATCCCTGTTTAAATATGAGGAGATTATATTCCTGAGGATTATGTATGCGTTCATGTCATTAAATTTACTGTTGAGCTAATCAACGACCACCGGCCACTTTTAGACATTATGTGAATCACAATAGCATCATTCTGCTTTTTAGCATGGTTTCTTCACCTAAACTTTAGAAGCGGCCATGTAATAGTACCTGAGTTCTGAGGGGTGTAGCGGGGATGCTGAGTAGCGTAGTGACTTTCTGATCTGGAGCCATACTCAGGTTGTCTGCTTGATTCATTAAGAACTGTAGGGGAGATATTGAGCAAGGGAAAATCTAGGATTCATAGTGGATATTTTTTCATTCAATCGTTTCATTGAAGGCGATGATTTATTCCAATTAATTGATACATTATGTACCCGTTAAGGTTTACTCTGCTTCAGGGTATAGTAGGTAATTGTCCACAGAATACAAAATCCATGTCAGTATCACAATTAACGATATAAGATGCATTAATCCTTTGGTCAGTTCAGTATCGTATAAATTTTGGCAAGTTTTAGTTACTATGACAGCACTACTTTGTTTAAAACTCTGAAAAAAATGTCCTTGTTTATTTTATTCTCTCTTGAGGGGTTTTTGGGGGTAGATGATTATGTTGTCATTGGTTTAGCCATCTATCCCTGCCCTTTCCCAAGTGCGAATTCTCCTGGTAAGTTTTTCATAATTTTCTTTGCAGTTTTCAAGATTTCTGAGAAAAGAGAAATATTGTCTTAACTCAACCAAATTTTGCATTGGTTGAGTACAAGTAAACTTGGAGGCTCAAATATTTAACTTGATTTCACGTTTCCCTCATAGCCACTTTAATTGTTACCTACAGCCCTTAAAGTGAACATGTCTTCGCAAAATCTTGAATATTTGAAAAGAAAAGAAAATAATTCTAGTGCAAATTTAAAAATTGCGACGTTCTTGACGGATTAGGAAAGTTTGCTATTAATTTATGAAAGAAAAAAAGGAAAAAGAGAGTGTTGGGGGACAAAACATGAAAGGGAGAAACGGGGGGAGAGAAACAGAGAGAGAGAGAGAGAAAGAGAGAGAGAGAGAGAGAGAGAGAGAGAGAGAGAGAGAGAGAGAGAGAGAGAGAGAGCCAAACAAATAAAACAGAATAAATAATGTATAGACACGACACTCTGGACATAGTCAGATTACCTTCCCTGTAGTTGTCCGTCTTGAAGCTGGAGAGCTCGTAGACTTCAGTAGAGGACCACAGAGAGCGGTGTGTCACAGGGAGGACCATGCTCAGACTGGTGGGCGACAGGGCAGGTGATCTGGTGGTTGTGCTGCTTGGACTCGACTTGTGGACGTCTGGGGAGTCAAGCCAATCAACAACTTCAACGGTTTTCTTTATTTCAACTTAGGTTAGGTAATTTATAATACCATCAAGCTCTCTGGCTTACAACAGTTTTAAATCGAACGGATTTTTTTTTTTTTTGTTTCTTCTTTTCTGTTGTTATTTTTTTTTAATTGCATATCTGAGATCACCTTGATCAAACTCAGATTCGCTTTGATCTTTGTTCAGTAACCAATCATTAAAAATGATTATTTAAAATAGGAACTGAAGAGCGGACTAAAAAGATACGTTTTCTTTCTTTTTATTAAGATCAGATCTAAGCGTTTTCTTCTAGTCTCATTGATTCTTTTTGTCTATCATTTGAATCGAAGAAAGCTATACTGTTTACTGCGCTGTACGTTAATCTTTTTTTAATTTTACAAATTTCCAAAGCTTCATTAAAAGATTTTTGTTGAAAGTTTGAAATTGACTTACTTGATGTTCTCTGTACCTGCTTCATGTGCATAATTGCTTTCTATTTCATATTTAATGTAGTGAAAAGTATCCAGTTTAAACCATTGCAAAGTAATCTTGGGCAAATTCCATGAGAAAACAATGCATTATATTCATCACTACAAAGATTCAAACAAGAAAACTTAAAAATGAACTGAGTTCTTTGCCATCAATGTTTTATCATATCAAAATGATTGATTTTTCCAAGTACCATACATTCATTATTCACATCTCTTGTATTATTTTTTTCATAGATTGGTGTAAACTTTTTCCTTCTCAGTCAATAACCAGGGAATGAAGAATAATATTGAGGACTGCTTCTGGAGTGAACACATAATCGAAGCAGTCTTTTCTTTTTTATCCATGTGCATTATTCACATCCGTTAGCAGGACTTCAGACACATGTTGCCGCTTGTTTTGTCAGTTCTTTCAAAGACACGTCAATTCATATAAAATCATGTTTAATGCAGCCATTTTTAGAAATTCTTTTATTAATTGAATGAATTACTGGCAATGTATCGCCATAACAAGTTACGAAAATAAAAAAAAAAAATTCTTACTGTAAAGAACCATGGTTTCTGCGTCTTTACCAATTTTATTTGCGGCAACACAGGTGTAAGGGCCGTAATCCGAGTCGTCTATGTCAAGCTAAAACAAGACTGATAAGTGTAAGGCGGTTATCTCCCTCCATATAGACGTCCAACCTGTGAGAAATAGGAATGCAAGTTTTTATGGTTTTCTTTTGTTTTGTTTTCCTTTTATTAAGCTGAGTCAAGAACTTATTTTTAACGGCAATTAATGTAATAGAGAGGCCTTCATAATTTTAAACGAACAACTACACCTATATGGCGCATCTTTATGAAAATGTTCCATGCCTGAGTCTTAACGATGGTTCACTTATTTGCTGCAGTTTTAGTTCTTGTTCTCCAAGCTGTGATAAAATTTTCGATGATGAATATAAAGCCCTGGATTTCCATTTGATATACCAGCGAAAATGTTTGAGGCTGACAAAAATATTAAAATCTACGTGCGTTTTTAGTGATGTTCTTATTTTTAGTGGCAGTAAAGTTAATTGGGGGGTGGTTTTTTTAATATTTTGTTTACTTTTCACTTTAGAAACAATAATCAAATAAATGTTTGGTCCATGGTCTTAGAAGTTTAGAACTTCTCGAGCGAGCATATTTTCAGCCGTGGCTCCTGAGTAAAAATACTTTGGTTTGCTGCTGTGAATTTAATACTAGAAGGAACAGATACGGCTTCATTATTTTTTTTTCGAAATGTGGGGTGGGAGGAGGTTTTGACAACCAACCTATACTTAGGTCTGGAAGTTATGATCGTTTTCCCATCTTTCTGCCAGTAGGAGACAGCTTGAGGGAAAGCTGTGACAGTGCACTCTAGAATAGCCTCCATACCTTTCTTCGGGCCTATTCGCTTGTGAGGAAGGTAGATCTCTGGTGCAACTGGCAGAAAAAAAAATTAGAACAAATGCAATTTGACAGTCTCTAAAAGATACACCAATATATAGATTGTGGCACGGTATCATTATTCATTCTACGGAAACATTTTACGGTATTTTTTTGCCAAAAATGTTTTTGGTTTATTTGCCCTACTGATATTGGACCGATGGTGCTAAACTAAAAGACGAAAAAATGCAAGGTTTAGATCTTACCATTTGTGAGGTCGTAGTTGATTCTTTATTTTACATGACTCGCCCAAGCTCTCTCTCTCTCTCTCTCTCTCTCTCTCTCTCTCTCTCTCTCTCTCTCTCTCTCTCTCTCTCTTTCTCTCTCTCTCTCTATCTCTCTCTCCCTCTCCGCTCTCTCTATTTCTCTCTCTCACTAGCCTCTTTATTTCTATATCTCTCTCATCTTCTCATCTTTATCATTGTCTTCCAATTTTGAAAAGATGGTGTGTGTGATTTTTTTAAAACTTAGATTCATTAAGTCTTCTTAAAATCAAAATGTCGCCTAGGAGCAACTTACATTCTACGAAAACTTTGATAACTGTGAAGGCTGGGGGCTCCACTTCGTTGTAGGCCATACAGCGGTAGTACTTCTCGCAGTGCCTGGTCATTTTGCGTATGATGAGTACCTCACCATTGTGGACCACTTCTAAGAGATCAAGGACACAATGTCAAAAGCAAATCTCACATCATCGAGCGCTGAGACAGCGCAGCAGATGATGTACAGTAAAGTGGTTTAACTGCACACCCTACTTGAATCAGGAGATGTGTAATTTTGACGGGCTAGGCTTGGTTGAATATTTAGAGGGGGCGTTTGAGAAATAGAGACAAAAATGGTTGCACATCATCCAGATCATGGGACCTTACTGTGGTAAAGCAGATGGCATTGGACAATGCGCTTGCAAAAGTGGCCAATCTGTCCATCAAGTAAGCAAGCATTCTACCCCGTTTGTTAATTAAGCTTCAAAACAATCTTTAAAAGTGTTGACAATGTATTCTTCTTTTAATTCATTTTGTCACCCTAACTTCTTCCCCTCCGCTGTCTCTTGCTTTTCCTTGTCCTTGTCGTTCTCTTTCGCTTACATCGTTTGTAACCAATTATAGGGATGATCATATAATGTTTAAACAATAAATTCCTCTGGAAATCAATTTTGCTAGGCACTAAAGTCACTTATATGTTTTAACTTAAAATGCAAGTGAGAACTTGAGCTGAAAAAAAATTATTTATTCAGGTATTGTAGTTGATAAATTTCATGATATTAAAAGGGCTACAAATAGGCATTTTGGTATTGAGATTATATATCTAATCATTTCTTTCATTTTTTTTCAACATAGATAATAGTAAAGTGAAAAGACAAAGCATTCACATAATTATTCTTCCATAATGGCCTCTTACTTGCAAGCAACATGCAAGTAACATAAGAAGAAGAAATATCGTGCTATTCGATCTCTTGTTAGTTCCTGGTAAAGTTCATTACACTATATATTTATGATCAATATCGATAGAATTATATCATCTATCAAATAATTTTTTATAGTTTATCTCTTTGTACCAATAGTAAACAAGATATTTTTATTTTGTTTGGAGAAAATGAGTCAGAAGAATAAAGAATCTTCATTATTTAAGTGTTGTTCAGATATGCGCAGAATTAAACAAAAGTATGTCCTAGCAGTCCACTATTTTGAATAGTCGCAGAAGAAATAAGACGCACCTTTATGAATAATAAAGGAGTTGATTGTCTGGATGCTTAACTTCTTTTGGATCTTGTTGGATAGCATTGTAAGTGTTAAAACATCAAAGATATTATTTCGAAATGACATTAATTAATTATAAGGCCGTTCGTTCTGTTTATTTCAATTAGGCTTAAACAATTTTTTTCAACCTTGATTTCCACGGAGCTTGGTCCATCATGAATAAAAATCTCTTTTTGTACAAATTACAACAGGGGTCATTTTCATTGCAAAGTGGAGATTTTATTAGGACAATTATAAGTAACAAACTAAAGCAGTAGGGAATATTGCTAGAGACGTGTTAAAGAGCTTTTGGCATGTTCATGCAAAAGTAGCAAGAATGCAAAAAAGAGCAAAGGTAAGCATAAAATTTTGTTGGGATCCTAAAAGAAAGAGTTTTGCCATTGTTAAACCGTCATTTAAACGCGTAATTGCGAATGGTTCACTTTTGTACTGTTTTGTAGTTGTCTTTTTTCTTTGTTCTTATTTTATTGTTTTCCCTTCCACAAGTAAAAATGTTCAAACAGATTCAAGATTACTTACAACCAGCTATTAGAAAATGCTAGGTATTGTGGGGTATCTTTACTTTAGTCCTTTTTTTAATTTTATTCCATGGCCTTTCTTATTTATCTACTCTCAAATGGATTCATTTACTCTTCTTGTGTCTTATGAGCTTTTTCTAACTTTTCTCTTTCAATACTTCTGCATTGTTCTTAACTTGAATTCATTTAACAATAAAAAATGAATACTGTTATTGGAAAGCCCTGCGGCTGGCCATCCATCTTTTGCTTTATCTTTATTCTTGATAATTTCTTCTAACTTTGTCTAGTTACAATCAATGCCAAACCGATTGTTGCTTTCATATAAAACATGAAAGAAATAATATACATATTTCATAATTCACAAAAACCTTTTATATTGGCAGAGCTAGCTTTGATCTTCAAGCGTCAATGTAATTGACGGCTGGAGTATATGTCCAATTTTTTTTAAATGAACAGTAAAATATTCTCTTAATATCGAAACTAAGCACAATGGAAACAAAGACAAATCTTTGCATAAAAAACTTAGATTCTTAGGAAAATGCAATTAAGATAAACGGTAATCTTATAATGTTTAAAACAAATCTGTTTAAAAAAATATAACATTGTATCTTTTTCATCAATTATTAATCCAAGTGACTGCTTTTTAACTAAAAATTGATAGCGTGCTAAACACGCCTATAATATAATCACGATTCAATATTTCATTAGATTTGAGTGTTTTGTTGAATGCTCATCTCATGAATGACTCTGGCGATTTTATTTTCTCTTTATCGTGGATGTGTTGGATTCAAGTCACGGTAAAAAACCAAAGACTTGTAATAATGTGAAACAAATTTACAGTAAATTAGAAACTTATAGCGATTATATTCTTTTTTAATTCCGCAGACTATCATACCTTATAACACAACTCAAGGAGAAACAAGGATCGAGGAATGAAGTAAACAAGAAGCAAAGGAAGCAGCCACTAATGTAAAACAAGAAAAAGTTTTCACCAAGATAACATCGATACAGAGATGGGTTAAGTGTGGCTTCATTATCGGTGACCTTGCACAACTCACTCTGTCTCCCTCACATCGAGGTCTGGCGGGAGGCTGAACCAGGTCACCTTAGGGGGCGGGATGCCGGTGGCTCTACACACCAGGGTCACAGTTACACCCTCCTGGGCTGTCACATCGGAGCTGGTTACCAGGTGATCTTCTTATCTCGGAGGGGACTGAGGAAAGGTGCGATGGATTTTAATGTTATTTAAAAAAACGGTTATTTTTTAAACGTGGATGACTTTATTCACTCTTTGATATGTAAAGAAAGGTGGAAGACATATACCAAGAGAGATTGCTATGTTTCAATGTTTTCTTTTCTCACAAAAAGGACTTTGAATGAAGAGATAAAAAAAAATCAAAATTCTTATTGACCTTATTTAGTATCGAAATATAGGTATATCATTGTAACACCAGTAAGATGGAAATACATTGTGATATTACTGTTTCTATAAAATGCATGATTTACGACTCTAGCCGTTGTTATGGTGTGTTACTTTGAACTGACAACTATTACGACTACTACTAATTCTACTAATACTAATTCTACTACTAATTCTACTACTACTACTACTACTACTACTACTACTACTACTACTACTACTACTACTACTACTACTACTACTACTACTACTACTACTACTACTACTACTACTACTACTACTGCTACTAATACTACTACTACTACTACTGCTACTACTACTACTACTGCTACTACTTTTACTACTACTACTACTACTACTACTACTACTACTACTACTACTACTACTACTACTACTACTACTACTACTAATAATAATAATAATAATAATAATAATAATAATAATAATACTATCACTATGATGATAATAATAGCATGAAAACATGAAAGCTGCAATTGATTACATACCGTACTCAGAGCATCTTTTAAAGTCAATTCTGAAAGCTTGATGGAATTTACACTTCAATTTCTTTTTGTCTTCGGTTCTTCTATAGTTGCAGTTCAGTTTTTAAAAAAAAATCTTTGAATTTCTTATCACAATAATGAGTTTTATTTTTTTTTCTTTGAAATGGAAGATTTGTGTGATGCAGGGCCCTGCGGTATTTGATTTTTATGATTTTACATTAGTACGGTAGTTCTTAAAATGTCAATTTAATAATCATTAAACAACTTTACTGATGTTTGTACTGAACAATCGGATGCACATATTTATATCTAACGGGTACCCAGTATCTACATCTAACGGGTACCCAATATCTATATCTAGGAATCACTAGTCTCGATCTAAAATGCTAAAGCTGTGTTTCATATACAAAATCATAGTAAATATGTATAGAAAATCTCTTTTATCCTCCACTTGATTGCACTTTTTGCATATTTTTTTTTACTCCGAGCATTGCTTTCATAACAAGAGGTTTTTTTACAGGCAAGCGAGTTCCTCCATGTGCTTGAGTTGCAATAAACTGGATGGAGAGTTTAGGATAATCTTTGTCAAATTAATTCCTATCGCTAAGAAAGTAGAAATAATCATTATTAAAGTCAATGGTGATTGAAGATTCAATTTTTTTAAACGAAACCCAAGTTGTTGTTTTGGGTTTTTTTTTCTTGTCGAAAACCAATATTTGAGGTTTAGCATCAGAACATGAAAGCTGCAATTGATTACATACAGTACCCAAAATAGCTATTAAAGTCACTTCTGAAAGCTTGGTGGAATTTACATTCAATTTCTTTTGCCTTCGATTCTTCTATAAGTCATTTTTTAAAAAAAGAATCTTTTCACAATAATGATCTTTCATTTTTTATTGAAATGGAAGATTTGTGTGATCCAGGGCCATGCGGTATTTGATTTGCATGATTTTACATTAGTAAGGTAGTTCCTAAAACGTCAATTTAATAACCATTAAACAACTTTAAAGCTGTTTGTAGTGAGCAATCGGGTGCACATATTTATATCTAACGGATTCACAGTATCTACATCTAATCACCAGTCTCGATCTGAAATGCTAATGCTGTGTTTCATATACAAAAACATTTCGCAAATATGCATGAGCATGAAAATCTCTTTTATCCTCACTTGATTGCACTTTTTGCATATTTTTTTTTTACTCCGAGCATTGCTTTCATAACAAGAGGTTTTTTTACAGAACTGACGAGTTCCTCCATGTGCTTGAGGAGTTGCAATAAACTGGATGGAGAGTTTAGGATAGCTCTTTGTCAAATTGAATTCCTATCGCTAAGAAAAGTAGAAATAATCATTATTAAAGTCAATGGTGATTGAAGATTCAATTTTTTAAACGAAACCCAAGTTGTTGTTTTTTTTGTCCAAAAAGCTGCAATCAATAAGGTTTAGTCTAGATCCAGCATGGTTTCTTACCAGTATTTTTAGTTCCAAAAAGAGGGTTAACAAAGTTGAAACAAACATTCTACATGATATTGCTATATGATATAGACCATAGTATTAGGATTATAATAAACAATTATATTGTTCTTCAAAATTTAAAGTTTCTCTTTTCCGTAGTTACAGTGATTATTAAGCCAAAAAAAAAATTCTGCCACATTTATTAATAAATATTTCAGCTCCATTAAAAATGTATCATTTTATTATCAGAATTCAAACGCTTCATGTATGTGACTAAGGTACCCTAAATAAAGCTTAGGAGAGCAAGACCAGGTCCATCCACTTATACTTAATAAACATTGAACTTGTAAATAAATACGAAGTACTGTTTGGCCCTCAGTGAGTCAAAGGTCGGTCAATTGAGGAACCTCCTAACACCTATCTGCCCCGTCTGTGCTTCACTGAATCTATCACGACACCGACCAACCATACATAATGCTTTTGTTTTATTCACAGCAAAATTGGTAGAGTAGATTGAAGTTGCAGATTGCCAACCTTCTCTAACGTCGTCTGCGCCATGACAAGGAATTTAGAGTTGTTGATAAATAGCCAGCTTCTTTTAGTAATGGGAAAAAAGTTTAGCCTTACACTTTTATGTGAAGGATATATCTCAAAGGAACTTTGGAGAAGTAATACATTTAAATTTTATTGTACGATTCAACCGTTAATATAAATAACATAAATAACAGAGAATAAAATGCAATCTTTATTACGATAATATTAGTGTCACCTTAAGCCCTCACAATGCGGTTCGATTTCAGAAATCCCTTGTTATAATTGCTTTGATTTTGTTCTTAGAGATGTTAGTTTTCGATAAGTAAATAAATACAAGATAAGAATATGTTGTCAACTTTGATTGTAACTTTTTTTTGGTGACCCATCTTATTTTAAACTTGACAATTTCTAGTTTTCTATTTGTTTGCTTACTCTTTCTCACATTTGAAAGTATAGGGGGAAACCCAAATTGATTGAGACTGATGTGAACAGAATGGATACAACAATTTAACTCTATTAACTGAGATCTAAAGAATAGCATCTTCGATACTAGTTCTATACCAGGTATCAATGTCTGTGTTAGCCTACACAATAAACCTAAAATTTAGAATTAATTTTGGTATAATCAATTCGGTTATTTTTTTTTTTAATTCAGTTGTCATTTTTTTTTTAAATTTCATTACCTCAAACGAAGTTCATAGTAAGTATCAATTTACCTAAAACAAAAACATGTTTTCGAGTATTAGAACTTTTACTTCAATGAAGTATGCAAGTAAATAGGACTGCTTTCTTTCTTTATATTTTCTAATGTAAAACATAAGTAAAGATCAGCCCAAATAGAAACATAAATATAAAAGCACAGGTTTATTTTCAAACATTTTCATGAAAGGAATATTATAATCTCTTGTTTAAATCCAAAATACAACACTTGCAGGACAACTTGGTAGTTATAAAGGATTCCAAAAGGATGCATGTGTAAATAGTATATAAGAGGACCTAAAAAGTAACACTTTTTAGAAACCGTCTCTTGTTTAATGATTCTAATCTGAAACTGTTGATGGGATAAAAAAAGGTTTTTACCTATTAGTATGAATTTAAGTGAATTAACAAAGCAGTATTTAACTTGCCCAGAACATTGAAGAATACTTCTTTTAATTTCCGATAGGATCTGCTGTAAACACATGCGTACACTCCTTGGTCACTAGGGCGAACATCACGGATGCGAAGGTTCCAGTCCTTCAAAAACGGTCGCTCAATGCTTATCCTAAAAATTTAAGTACTGTGTGAATAATTTTTTGAGGTTGCAAAAGTCATGACATCGGTTTCTTGTTTTGTAACACTGCAATCTTTTTAAAAAATTATTGGTGTTGTTATTAACTATTATTTCACCATAACTCCTAGAAGAAGTAGTAGTACTACTACTTACGTTACTGCTGCAGCTGTTATTCCTATTGGTAATGCTACAATAACTACTACTACTACTACTACTACTACTACTACTACTACTACTACAACTACTACTCACTACTACTACTACACCTACCACTGCTACCACTACTTCTAATACTTACTACTACTACTACTACTACTACTACTACTACTACTACTACTACTACTACTACTACTACTACTACTACTACTTTACTGATTATGACAAGGATTAATAATGATTAATGTTAATAATATGATTAATAATAATAATAATGACAATATTAATAATTTGATAATAATAATAATAATAATAATAATAATAACAATAATCAATAATAATAATAATCAATAATAATAATAATAATAATAATAATAATAATAATAATAATCAATAATAATAATAATAATAATAATAATAATAATAATAATAATAATCAATAATAATAATAATAATAATAATAATAATAGAAGATTTTAAGAAGAAGAAGAATGAAGAAGAAGAAGAAGAAGAAGAAGAAGAAGAAGAAGAAGAAGAAGAAGAAGAAGAAGAAGAAGAAGAAGAAGAAGAAGAAGAAGAAGAAGAAGAAGAAGAAGAAGAAGAAGAAGAAGAAGAAGAAGAAGAAGAAGAAGAAGAAGAAGAAGAAAAGAAAAAAGAAAAACGAGAAAGAGAAAAAGAAGTAATTTTTCTGCTGCCACTGTGATTTTTACTGTCTATGTTCATACTTCTTTTGAAAAAATTATGTAAACATTTTAATGTGCAGGATATCTGATGATACTCTTTTTTCTTAAGGCCTGTACTTCAGTTAATCAAGAATAGCGAGATGAGCTTATCTATTGCAAAAATCTGAAATCCTGACATATAGTTGTTTCTGTTTAACAGTACACAGTGGGCAAAACTAGAAAAAAAATGTTTCTGTGGCCTTTTTAATGTTGCAATTTTATGTTTATCGTTTTACTATTTTAGGTATCATTATACATATAACTCATGTCAATGAATTGTACTTTAAGTTTTTGGGATTATAATACACCACAGCCTTGATAAAAGAACATGCAACTGCATTAACAAATGTCATCGTTTGAAATTTACCTGTTATCGTTCACAAACCGTCTGCTGTCTATAGTAAGGGGGTGATTTTCCCCTTTTCTGCTCCAGGTCACCTGCATTGGGATTAATAAACACCATCATGGAAATCCTTTACCTTGCATTCCTCTCATAATATTGGTCATCATGTATACGATATCATCTTCAACAGCATCAGTCATTATTGCTACTATCTATAACACCATAATCATCCAAATCAACTTTATCATCTTCATCATTATCTTCGCAATTGTCATTATCATAATCATTATTGGCTTTCACATCTCATCCAATTCTTTGTCATCATTTTTGTCAAAATGCCACTTAAACGTCATCATCTTTAAAAACCTCGTCTTAAAAAAGGCTCTTTCTCAAACTTTGTACGTTAGTAACTTTAAAGCTATTGATACAAAATTTTATTAGCGGTAATATCTCGTCGGAAATGTAATAGGTTATTGCATTTTGTGAACATCAATACAGGTTTCTCAATCACTAAAGGCTCATCCGATATAGGTTGATATATAGCATGAACGATCTTATAACTATCATTGAAAGAAAATGTAACAGTCAAGCACTCCAAAGATTTTTCATGTTGGATGGTTTGCCTTTTTCAGCGTCCTTTTACTTTATGACCTAATATCTCCAACTTTCTCCTTCGGTTTTTCTTTGTTTCTCTAACACTTTGCGTACTAGCTGTCTTTGATTTTTGTATTTTTTACTTTTTGATAGTTTAATTTTTATGTATAAAAAATTATACGGTATGAAATGAAATGGCAAAACAAAGTCTACGTTCAATTTTAATCATTTTTTCAAGAGAGGAAAATAGAGGAAAGTTTTCTAAAATTTGTAATTCAACATTTATTAAAGTGATGAATCCTCGACGTTCCCAATTAAAGTGTCACAAGCTAGTCATTAAGATACAGTTAGCATTACTCAGAAGGAAAGTTTTTTTAACCGTATGGGAACCATAGCATACTGTGAACATGTATTTTTGCTTTTGCGAATGTATCCCAAATACATCCTTTTTAAAAATAGTTTCCCTGCACAGAGAAAATTTCTCGTAGCTCTTGTTGTAAGAATCTAGCCGTATTACTATTTTTTTGTGTATTTCAAAGACAAATATATAATATCATATTTTAGTCTCTAAGAAAATATTTTCTGACTGTTCTTCGAATGCAAAAAAAAACTTGTTTTTGATGAATTAAAATAATTGAATCCTAGGTTGAATCCTTACAAGAGAATCATGTACATTCGACACCGTACGGCAGGGGAGAATAGCCGTGCTGCCTACTGTGGCGTTCACATTTATCGTGTCGTCTTGTGAAATTGTCTCCCCTAAAAATGGTACAGGAAAGGACAAGAGATACGATGTCATTTTTAACTAATATGAGCACAAAGGTTTTAAGTAGTATTATTTGCCCCATTATGATCACCGAACTTTTATCAAACTTGCTTTAATTACATAGATATCCATGCTTGCTTAACTTGAGTTATTGTAAAGATCGTACCTACCTCTTAAGTGGAAGGGTAGTAATTTTCGTTTTTCTTCTCCCAAGCAATCTAAATTGCTAATGTTTAACTTATTTCAAAAAAATTTTAAAATAAATCTTCATTGCAACTAACGCCTTAGGTTATTCGTTTTAAAAAGCGTTAAAACAAATTCAAATGAAAATATCTCACCTAGACGCAGCATTAAGAACAGCAAAAGCCAGAAAGGGATTCCTCGTTCCATAGCTAGTGATTTTCTGAATTTTTATTTTTATAACAGATAGAATTCGTTAGCTTAAGAAATTAATGCGAATGCTTAATCTTTGAGAAAACACTGTGAAGTGTCTTTAAGTTATGCTCATATTCTTTCAACCTTATAAATTTACAAATTTTATGAAATTATCATTTCTGCCAAGCAATCTGTACACTCGATAATCTTGTTCATTGTATTAGTCCACAAAGTCAATACTCATTTAGTTTTGAGGTATAACTTCATTGTCTTATGTTTTACCTGACCATATAGATTTCCCAGCTGAAGACGAAATGTATTTCTTTTATGCCATGTATTTATATTCCTTAGCAATAAGTATGGATCCAATGCAATTTGCCATTATCGATTATCGCCATCAATAACTTATCAAAACTATTTGAACCAAGTTACACTGCATTAAACAGATCAAGTAATAGAAGAAAATAGTGTGCAGCTGTCAGAGAACCGGCAACTGGCAGATTCGGAACTTGCGCCATGCCTGCAACATAATTATTAGGATCTCATTTTTCCAAATATACTCTGTCACACAGAAACATGTTTGATTGGTCAATGAAAACTAAAATCACATCAGTAAGTTTTACTATTAGATTTTTTTGTCTTTAAAAGATTTTTGAGCACATTGCTTTGATCGTTGCATCGGTAACATTCAAAACTTTTATTTTACTTTTCTTCTACAACTTTGAAATCGTTAATACTCTTTACAGGTGCTCACGACATGAAATAAATATTGCCACTTCAAATTTACTTTCGTAACAGAAACGGTGCCAAAACTATCATACGTTGAACCAATATTCCCAATCAAAAACTTCATTTGCAAAATTGTTTTAATTGAAATAATACTAGCAATTTTTTTTAAACAACAGAAATTTTTCTTTTTAGAATCATGTTTATCTAATAAACAAAACTACGTAAAATGAAAGTTGCTTGAAATATTATGTTGAATTACCGTTTAAACTAAAGATGTTTCACTTTTCCAACACCTAAATGGAATCACTGCAATTGTCGTGACCTGCCTCAACAAATGCTAGAGAGCAAAATGGACAAGGCCGCTCGTTTCCTAAGTGATGTGAATAGATACAGTAGTCTGAGATAATGAGTATCTCTCGCAATCTAACCGCCGGATATTACCGCTTAGCCTGGAGTGGGGAGAATATTCACGCTCACAGAAGTAACCACGGGAAAATTATTAGTGAAATCATCCCTAAATATTCTCTGATGACCTTTCCTCTCATAGCACCCAAGTAGTTTTATTCATCCAACACACTCAGGCAAGGTAAAGGTTTCCTGTAAACCATCTTTAAAAAACAAAAGCCATTGTTTATGAAGATTTTTGTTGGGCTATTTGAAGTAACATGTTTTTTATGAAGTCATTGTGCCGATTTTCCAGACCAAGACACCATCATGTGCAGGATTGCATTAAACGTATAAAAAATATTTAGATATACGACCAGGGACAAAACATTTCGTGGGCGTCAAGTGCAGCGTATTTTCTCCCTCTTTCATGCCCAAGTGCGGATCATGTGACTCTTACGTTTATTTATAGTGATCATGTGGTATCGACTTCTTCTATATCCATCTTTCTTTTTCATTTACTTTTTAAAACAGCTTTATACTATTATTTGTGTTGGGAGAGATTTAAAAGTTTCTCTCTCCTTGTTACCCTTCTCTCCATTCTCTTATTGGTGATATTTCCTGAAATTCAGCAGGTTCTGCATATGTCTTCATTGTATAGCCCATATATAAGTATTTGTAGTGTTCATTGTAAACGTATGCATGCATTCTAAGCAAAGAGTGTATAGGTTAGTGCGGTAGTTTAGTGCGGAACCCATATTTACTTCCTTACAATTTAGCGAGACTCTTCATACAAACATGGATGTCCAATTTTCTTCAAATTCCAAGCTGGAGAACAAAGTAGAAAAACAAAGTAGATGGACAGGAAAGAAAAGAAGAGGGGACAAGACATATTTTTTTCAAGATGACAATGTCTAAAAGATCTCTTTGCGAATTAATGTATTATTCAAATCGCTTAAGAAGTGAAAACAAATATACCGACTTTAGCGTTTTAGCCACAAATAGATATGAAAAGTTTTAACAATAAAAGATTTTTAGAGATGCATACAAAAATGATGACACTCTTTTTTGTTTACTTGGTGTGGGGTTTTTTTTTCCTTCAAGAAAACTTTATTTTCCTCATACAATAAAGACCTAAACAACGCAATACAGGCACATTAAATAGAACTAAAATAGCAAGACAAATAATGAATCTTTTATAAGACGAAAAGAAGGAGAGCAAGGGAATACAAGAAAGGGTATCTATGGGGTGGAGACAGGGAGAAGGAGAGAGGGAGGGAGAGAGAGAGAGAGAGAGAGAGAGAGAGAGAGAGAGAGAGAGAGAGAGAGAGTCTATTTATTACTAATTGTAGAGTGAATTTCGTCTTAAACGTCTTTTTCACTGAGGCCTGATCAGGATTTAGACCTAAGTTTACTCGTCAGCCCAGAGCCTCTTCCTGTGGAATACTTGTCATCACACTAATTATATATAGAATATATTCGTTTCAGAAGTATTATATGTTTCGAAAATATGTTTAACTGAATAATGTGATGCTCTTGACACATTAGGACACATACGTTACTGGAGTGTAACGTAAGCTTTTACAACTAAATTTGAAGATATGCGTGCTAAATATTGAAGTAAGATGAATATGTTTTTTTATTCAGTCTGCCATGGAGAAAAATAAGAGGACTCTTCAATTCAACTCTCTCGAAAAGGTATTATTACCTCATGTACTTCCAGCGCAATTTACAATGTCTTGTATTAACAATGAAGCTAAAAACATGAAATATTTTTTACACTTATTCATCAATTGAGTCGATGATGTTATATTTCAAAACCCTCATTAATGGTCACTACAAATCATGGCAGTTGATTCATTCCACGGTCACTGATCTTTAGTGGAACAATTGCCGTGACCATGCAGTAGAGCAACATGTACAACAACACTATTGTGATATATTCTACACATTAATAGTTGCGATGCACCATAAAAAGATGAAATTGAAACCCTGTGTCATTCAATATAAAGCATTTACAAGCGTCAGAAAACTTGCGTTGCATGCCGATAAAATAATCTAAAGCTTTATTTCAAATATGCACAAATAGACTCCTTGTATGAACATTGCCAGAAAATAATTGTCAGTTAGCCTTACTAAATTAGTCCTAGGTGTTTAGCTGAGAATCTTGAGATAAATACAGAAAGGTTCTCCGGTAAAAATTAAAAAAGGAAAAACAGGATTGATACAATAAAAAGTATTCTACAGTGGGAATCCTACATAGTTGAAAGCTGGAAGATTTTGTTGAATATTTAGCAAATGGTTGATCAGACCAAAAAATCATACAGATGTAGTAATATCGTCTGTCTCTCTCTTTCTCTTTCTCTCTCTACTTCTCACTCCTTCTCTTTCTCTCTCTCTCTCTCTCTCTCTCTCTCTCTCTCTCTCTCTCTCTCTCTCTCTCTCTCTCTTTCTATCTCTCCTTCCGTGCCAATTTGGAAATATTAAGTTACTCAATGCTGTATAAACCAAATCACGTCTGATATTGGAGTTTTTATTTCTTATAGTCGCCTAAAAGCATATCAATTCGCAGTAGCTAAATGGGAAAGTGAACAAGAAAACAAAATATAAGTATCACGTATTTTTTCAGTAATGTAGATGTGACCATGTCAAAACACATGTAACCTTTAAAGGTATATAATGTTGGAAAAGAGCAATAGAGATAAATGCATCATGTTAATATCAAATAAAATAAGTTGTGAGAGAGGTTAGTAAATAATGTTATCTGAACAGTAAATATGTATTACTAGCTCAGAACTAGAGTGGTTGGAATACAATTACATCAAAATAACATTATTACTTGTACAGTAGAATTCTGAACCAAGAAATTTCAATTATCACAATTTCCAGTATTTCGCAATTGAAGAGACATTCAGTCGAGAGTTATAAAATACTGTTGAACGTACTAAAAGATGACATGTATATCCATATTGGTCCCGTTAAAATTTATCATTTAACATTTAAAAGATTGTCTGCTCTAGCTTCATGACAGACATTGTGGAGTAATACTTTTTAGAGAGCATGATACTTTGAAACACTATTATGATTAATCTACATTTTGGCGGCTTTTTGTAATTGTATGCTTTCGGCGAATAATGATTTTGGCATTTAGGATTTCTTAAACCACGAGGCATGAGTCTCATGGCTCATGAGACTCAATTTAAGCATCAAATATGAAAAACAATCATAGGCAGGCTAAAATATAGACTTATTGACATTTCTATTTTTTGAAGTAGTAAAAGTAAATGTTTAGAATGTTTGACCTTAAATAATTGGTAACTATGATCGTTTTGAAAAATCCAGAAATCAAAATTCAGTAGCGAGATATTTTACGCTTTGGCTGATTTGAGAATCCTTAATGTTCTTTTCTTCTATTGTTTCCCTACGATCACAAATAATAGATGAAGATAAAGAAGAGCAGCATTTCGACAGTTCTTGCAGTACAAGTTATAGCTGAATTCTTCTTTTTTCCACCAGCCACAATCCTCACCGTGTCTGAAATAAAGGAAAATAGTTGCTGAAACCTTGCTATGATAAAGAGTCAGTCTGTGTCTGGTTGTAATATGGTTATACTTTCAATTTTTGTGAAATAAGTATGTGTTACATTTTTTTTTATGAAATGAGGTGGTACAATATTACACTAGAAGAGTGTTGCATCTAAATTCTAAGAATGATGAAATACGATGAAATACGTTTCTTTGAATTCATCATTGTTTCGTATTCATAATTTTGAAATAAGAAATAGTTGATAAATCACTCTTCACGTGACAGCCCTTCGAACCAAAATAATTATGTACATAATATCTTCCTCTGAAAACAAGCTGTTTATCGAATGATTGCGTAGTAACTTGATGCGTGCACAAGGAGGGTATTGGAGAACGAGTAATTGAGCAGCTGTAATGCTGCGCCTCCATGCATGTAAGTTGGGTTTAAACATTGATGTAGTTACATATCAGTGTCATGAAAAACGGAAGCCAGGCTTTTTTTTCTTTGGGTGGTTTACTTTCTTCATCTTTTTCTTTATTGTATACTTCTGAAGTGAAATAAAGAAGACAATTATTCTTATCACAAGATTCTGGTTTTTTTTTTTTTTTGTAAACAACATCGGCTTAGAGCAAAAAGTTTTCTTGAATTACATTTGGGCAAAGATTGCATTGCAAGAAATATTTACATAAGTAATAAAAAACAGCTTAGATATGTACAATAAATTAGTAAAAAAAAATGAAAGGAAGATCAAGAAACAAATGTATAAAAACCGCTGATTTCTTCTTGTTTTTTTGGGTTTTTTTTTTTTTTGTTCCTTTATATGAAATGACCTTTGACGGACTGGTTGCCCCATGCCCCATGCCTTCATATGCAAAAAAGATGATCGCCCGCTGAAGGGCTGAAGGTGAATGCAGATTTGTTTTTTGGTTTCTCCCCTGACAATTTAACGAATGTCCTTATACAAGTTAAAGAGTTAGGCTAGGACATAATATGGATTTTTGTCAAAGTACTAGTTAGATATACTTAACTAGCTTAAGTTTAAACATAAAATCAAGCTTTAGTTTTGAATTTCATTGGTGAACTATATGTATTCATAACGGTAAATAGTTTTCGAAGTCGTTTCTTAATGATCGTCTTTGCTTACAAATACGTGCTTGTCTATTTTCATACATTAACATTTCTTAAGTTATAACGAAGAAATTATGTGTTTAGCGATCCCTGTTTAAATATGAGGAGATTATATCTCTGAGGATTATGTATGCGTTCATGTGATTAAATTTACTGTTGAGCTAATCAACGACCACCGGCCACTTTTAGACATTATGTGAATCACAATAGCATCATTCTGCTTTTTAGCATGGTTTCTTCACCTAAACTTTAGAAGCGGCCATGTAATAGTACCTGAGTTCTGAGGGGTGTAGCGGGGATGCTGAGTAGAGTTATGACTTTCTGATCTGGAGCCATACCCTGGTTGTCTGCTTGATTCATTAAGAACTGTAGGGGAGATATTGAGCAAGTTTTAGTTACTATGACAGCACCACTTCGTTTAAAACTCTGAAAAAAATGTCCTTGTTTATTTTATTCTCTCTTGAGGGGTTTTTGGGGGTAGATGATTATGTTGTCATTGGTTTAGCCATCTATCCCTGCCCTTTCCCAAGTGCGAATTCTCCTGGTAAGTTTTTCATAATTTTCTTTGCAGTTTTCAAGATTTCTGAGAAAAGAGAAATATTGTCTTAACTCAACCAAATTTTGCATTGGTTGAGTACAAGTAAACTTGGAGGCTCAAATATTTAACTTGATTTCACGTTTCCCTCATAGCCACTTTAATTGTTACCTACAGCCCTTAAAGTGAACATGTCTTCGCAAAATCTTGAATATTTGAAAAGAAAAGAAAATAATTCTAGTGCAAATTTAAAAATTGCGACGTTCTTGACGGATTAGGAAAGTTTGCTATTAATTTATGAAAGAAAAAAAGGAAAAAGAGAGTGTTGGGGGACAAAACATGAAAGGAAGAAACGGGGGGAGAGAAACAGAGAGAGAGAGAGAGAGAGAGAGAGAGAGAGAAGAGATAGCCAAACAAATAAAACAGAATAAATAATGTATAGACACGACACTCTGGACACAGTCAGATTACCTTCCCTGTAGTTGTCCGTCTTGAAGCTGGAGAGCTCGTACACTTCAGTAGAGGACCACAGAGAGCGGTGTGTCACAGGCGGGACCATGCTCAGACTGGTGGGCGACAGGGCAGGTGATCTGGTGATTGTGCTGCTTGGACTCGACTTGTGGACGTCTGGGGAGTCAAGCCAATCAACAACTTCAACGGTTTTCTTTATTTCAACTTAGGTTAGGTAATTTATAATACCATCAAGCTCTCTGGCTTACTACAGTTTTAAATCGAACGGATTTTTTTTTTTTTTTTGTTTCTTCTTTTCTGTTGTTATTTTTTTTTAATTGCATATCTGAGATCACCTTGATCAAACTCAGATTCGCTTTGATCTTTGTTCAGTAACCAATCATTAAAAATGATTATTTAAAATAGGAACTGAAGAGCGGACTAAAAAGATACGTTTTCTTTCTTTTTATTAAGATCAGATCTTAGCGTTTTCTTCTAGTCTCATTGATTCTTTTTGTCTATCATTTGAATCGAAGAAAGCTATACTGTTTACTGCGCTGTACGTTAATCTTTTTTTAATTTTACAAATTTCCAAAGCTTCATTAAAAGATTTTTGTTGAAAGTTTGAAATTGACTTACTTGATGTTCTCTGTACCTGCTTCATGTGCATAATTGCTTTCTATTTCATATTTAATGTAGTGAAAAGTATCCAGTTTAAACCATTGCAAAGTAATCTTGGGCAAATTCCATGAGAAAACAATGCATTATATTCATCACTACAAAGATTCAAACAAGAAAACTTAAAAATGAACTGAGTTCTTTGCCATCAATGTTTTATCATATCAAAATGATTGATTTTTCCAAGTACCATACATTCATTATTCACATCTCTTGTATTATTTTTTTCATTGATTGGTGTAAACTTTTTCCTTCTCAGTCAATAACCAGGGAATGAAGAATAATATTGAGGACTGCTTCTGGAGTGAACACATAATCGAAGCAGTCTTTTCTTTTTTATCCATGTGCATTATTCACATCCGTTAGCAGGACTTCAGACACATGTTGCCGCTTGTTTTGTCAGTTCTTTCAAAGACACGTCAATTCATATAAAATCATGTTTAATGCAGCCATTTTTAGAAATTCTTTTTTTAATTGAATGAATTACTGGCAATGTATTGCCATAACAAGTTACGAAAATAAAAAAAAAAATTCTTACTGTAAAGAACCATGGTTTCTGCGTCTTCACCAATTTTATTTGCGGCAACACAGGTGTAAGGGCCGTAATCCGAGTCGTCTATGTCAAGCAAAACAAGACTGAGTGTTAGGCGGTTATCTCCCTCCATATAGACGTCCAACCTGTGAGAAATGAATGCAGTTTTATGGTTTTCTTTTGTTTTGTTTTCCTTTATTAAGCTGAGTCAAGAACTTATTTTTAACGGCAATTAATGTAATAGAGGCCTTCATAATTTTAAACGAACAACTACACCTATATGGCGCATCTTTATGAAAATGTTCCATGCCTGAGTCTTAACGATGGTTCACTTATTTGCTGCAGTTTTAGTTCTTGTTCTCCAAGCTGTGATAAAATTTTCGATGATGAATATAAAAGCCCTGATTTCCATTTGATATACCAGCGAAAATGTTTGAGGCTGACAAAAATATTAAAATCTACGTGCGTTTTTAGTGATGTTCTTATTTTTAGTGGCAGTAAAGTTAATTGGGGGTGGTTTTTTTAATATTTTGTTTACTTTTCACTTTAGAAACAATAATCAAATAAATGTTTTGTCCATGGTCTTAGAAGTTTAGAACTTCTCGAGCGAGCATATTTTCAGCCGTGGCTCCTGAGTAAAAATACTTTGGTTGCTGCTGTGAATTTAATATAGAAGGAACAGATACGGCTTCATTATTTTTTTTTCAAATGTGGGGTGGGGGAGGTTTTGACAACCAACCTATACTTAGGTCTGGAAGTTATGATCGTTTTCCCATCTTTCTGCCAGTAGGAGACAGCTTGAGGGAAAGCTGTGACAGTGCACTCTAGAATAGCCTCCATACCTTTCTTCGGGCCTATTCGCTTGTGAGGAAGGTAGATCTCTGGTGCAACTGGCAGAAAAAAAAAATTAGAACAAATGCAATTTGACAGTCTCTAAAAGATACACCAATATATAGATTGTGGCACGGTATCATTATTCATTCTACGGAAACATTTTACGGTATTTTTTTGCCAAAAATGTTTTTGGTTTATTTGCCCTACTGATATTGGACCGATGGTGCTAAACTAAAAGACGAAAAAATGCAAGGTTTAGATCTTACCATTTGTGAGGTCGTAGTTGATTCTTTATTTTACATGACTCGCCCAAGCTCTCTCTCTCTCTCTCTCTCTCTCTCTCTCTCTCTCTCTCTCTCTCTCTCTCTCTCTCTCTCTCTCTCTCTCTCTCTCTCTCTCTCTCTCTCTCTTTCTCTCTCTCTCTCTCTCTCTCTCCCTCTCCGCTCTCTCTCTATTTCTCTCTCTCACTAGCCTCTTTATTTCTATATCTCTCTCATCTTCTCATCTTTATCATTGTCTTCCAATTTTGAAAAGATGGTGTGTGTGATTTTTTTTAAACTTAGATTCATTAAGTCTTCTTAAAATCAAAATGTCGCCTAGGAGCAACTTACATTCTACGAAAACTTTGATAACTGTGAAGGCTGGGGGCTCCACTTCGTTGTAGGCCATACAGCGGTAGTACTTCTCGCAGTGCCTGGTCATTTTGCGTATGATGAGTACCTCACCATTGTGGACCACTTCTAAGAGATCAAGGACACAATGTCAAAAGCAAATCTCACATCATCGAGCGCTGAGACAGCGCAGCAGATGATGTACAGTAAAGTGGTTTAACTGCACACCCTACTTGAATCAGGAGATGTGTAATTTTGACGGGCTAGGCTTGGTTGAATATTTAGAGGGGGCGTTTGAGAAATAGAGACAAAAATGGTTGCACATCATCCAGATCATGGGACCTTACTGTGGTAAAGCAGATGGCATTGGACAATGCGCTTGCAAAAGTGGCCAATCTGTCCATCAAGTAAGCAAGCATTCTACCCCGTTTGTTAATTAAGCTTCAAAACAATCTTTAAAAGTGTTGACAATGTATTCTTCTTTTAATTCATTTTGTCACCCTAACTTCTTCCCCTCCGCTGTCTCTTGCTTTTCCTTGTCCTTGTCGTTCTCTTTCGCTTACATCGTTTGTAACCAATTATAGGGATGATCATATAATGTTTAAACAATAAATTCCTCTGGAAATCAATTTTGCTAGGCACTAAAGTCACTTATATGTTTTAACTTAAAATGCAAGTGAGAACTTGAGCTGAAAAAAAATTATTTATTCAGGTATTGTAGTTGATAAATTTCATGATATTAAAAGGGCTACAAATAGGCATTTTGGTATTGAGATTATATATCTAATTATTTCTTTCATTTTTTTTTAACATAGATAATAGTAAAGTGAAAAGACAAAGCATTCACATAATTATTCTTCCATAATGGCCTCTTACTTGCAAGCAATATGCAAGTAACATAAGAAGAAGAAATATCGTGCTATTCGATCTCTTGTTAGTTCCTGGTAAAGTTCATTACACTATATATTTATGATCAATATCGATAGAATTATATCATCTATCAAATAATTTTTTATAGTTTATCTCTTTGTACCAATAGTAAACAAGATATTTATATTTTGTTTGGAGAAAATGAGTCAGAAGAATAAAGAATCTTCATTATTTAAGTGTTATTCAGATATGCGCAGAATTAAACAAAAGTATGTCCTAGCAGTCCACTATTTTGAATAGTCGGAGAAGAAATAAGACGCACCTTTATGAATAATAAAAGGAGTTGATTGTCTGGATGCTTAACTTCTTTTGGATCTTGTTGGATAGCATTGTAAGTGTTAAAACATCAAAGATATTATTTCGAAATGACATTAATTAATTATAAGGCCGTTCGTTCTGTTTATTTCAATTAGGCTTAAACAATTTTTTTCAACCTTGATTTCCACGGAGCTTGGTCCATCATGAATAAAAATCTCTTTTTGTACAAATTATAACAGGGGTCATTTTCATTGCAAAGTGGAGATTTTATTAGGACAATTATAAGTAACAAACTAAAGCAGTAGGGAATATTGCTAGAGGCGTGTTAAAGAGCTTTTTGCATGTTCATGCAAAAGTAGCAAGAATGCAAAAAAGAGCAAAGGCAAGCATAAAATTTTGTTGGGATCCTAAAAGAAAGAGTTTTGCCATTGTTAAACCGTCATTTAAACGCGTAATTGCGAATGGTTCACTTTTGTACTGTTTTGTAGTTGTCTTTTTTCTTTGTTCTTATTTTATTGTTTTCCCTTCCACAAGTAAAAATGTTCAAACAGATTCAAGATTACTTAACAACCAGCTATTAAAAAATGCTAGGTATTGTGGGGTGTGAATGTAGAAAATAAGTTGAAAGAGCTACCTGAGTTCTGCTTTTTTTTTCATGCTTTCTATCTTTACTTTAGTCCTTTTTTTAATTTTATTCCATGGCCTTTCTTATTTATCTACTCTCAAATGGATTCATTTACTCTTCTTGTGTCTTATGAGCTTTTTCTAACTTTTCTCTTTCAATACTTCTGCATTGTTCTTAACTTGAATTCATTTAACAATAAAAAATGAATACTGTTATTGGAAAGCCCTGCGGCTGGCCATCCATCTTTTGCTTTATCTTTATTCTTGATAATTTCTTCTAACTTTGTCTAGTTACAATCAATGCCAAACCGATTGTTGCTTTCATATAAAACATGAAAGAAATAATATACATATTTCATAATTCACAAAAACCTTTTATATTGGCAGAGCTAGCTTTGATCTTCAAGCGTCAATGTAATTGACGGCTGGGTATATGTCCAATTTTTTTTAAATGAACAGTAAAATATTCTCTTAATATCGAAACTAAGCACAATGGAAACAAAGACAAATCTTTGCATAAAAACTTAGATTCTTAGGAAAATGCAATAAGATAAAGGTAATCTTATAATGTTTAAAACAAATCTGTTTAAAAAAATATAACATTGTATCTTTTTCATCAATTATTAATCCAAGTGACTGCTTTTTAACTAAAAATTGATAGCGTGCTAAACACGCCTATAATATAATCACGAATTCAATATTTCATTAGATTTGAGTGTTTTGTTGAATGCTCATCTCATGAATGACTCTGGCGATTTTATTTTCTCTTTATCGTGGATGTGTTGGATTCAAGTCACGGTAAAAACCAAAGACTGTAATGTGAAACAAATTTACAGTAACAGAAACGAGAGCGATTATATTCTTTTTTAATTCCGCAGACTATCATACCTTATAACACAACTCAAGGAGAAACAAGGATCGAGAATGAAGTAAACAAGAAGCAAAGGAAGCAGCCACTAATGTAAAACAAGAAAAGTTTCACCAGATAACATCGATACAGAGATGGGTTAAGTGTGGCTTATTATCGGTGACCTTGCACAACTCACTCTGTCTCCTCACATCGAGGTCTGGCGGGAGGCTGAACCAGGTCACCTTAGGGGGCGGGATGCCGGTGGCTCTACACACCAGGGTCACAGTTACACCCTCCTGGGCTGTCACATCGGAGCTGGTCAGGTGATCTTCTATCTCGGAGGGGACTGAGGAAAGGTGCGATGGATTTTAATGTTATTTAAAAAAACGGTTATTTTTTAAACGTGGATGACTTATTCATCTTTGATATGTAAAGAAAGGTGGAAGACATATACCAAGAGAGATTGCTATGTTTCAATGTTTTCTTTCTCACAAAAAGGACTTTGAATGAGAGATAAAAAAAAAATCAAAATTCTTATTGACCTTATTTGTATCGAAATATAGGTATATCATTGTAACACCAGTAAGATGGAAATACATTGTGATATTACTGTTTCTATAAAATGCATGATTTACGACTCTAGCCGTTGTTATGGTGTGTTACTTTGAACTGACAACTATTACGACTACTACTAATTCTACTACTACTAATTCTACTACTACTACTACTACTACTACTACTACTACTACTACTACTACTACTACTACTACTACTACTACTACTACTACTACTACTACTAATAATAATAATAATAATAATAATAATAATAATAATAATAATAATAATAATAATAATCACTATCAATATATAAATATCACTATGATAATAATAGCATGAAAGCATGAAAGCTGCAATTGATTACATACCGTACTCAGAGCATCTTTTAAAGTCAATTCTGAAAGCTTGATGGAATTTACACTTCTATTTTGTTTTGTCTTCGGTTCTTCTATAGTTGCAGTTCAGTTTTTTTTTTAAATCTTTGAATTTCCTATCACAATAATGAGTTTTATTTTTTTTTCTTTGAAATGGAAGATCTGTGTGATGCAGGGCCCTGCGGTATTTGATTTTTATGATTTTACATTAGTACGGTAGTTCTTAAAATGTCAATTTAATAATCATTAAACAACTTTACTGATGTTTGTACTGAACAATCGGGTGCACATATTTATATCTAACGGGTACCCAGTATCTACATCTAACGGGTACCCAATATCTATATCTAGGAATCACTAGTCTCGATCTAAAATGCTAAAGCTGTGTTTCATATACAAAATCATTTAGCAAATATGTATGAAAATCTCTTTTATCCTCACTTGATTGCACTTTTTGCATATTTTTTTTTACTCCGAGCATTGCTTTCATAACAAGAGGTTTTTTGACAGAACTGACGAGTTCCTCCATATGCTTGAGGAGTTGCAATAAACTGGATGGAGAGTTTAGGATAGCTCTTTGTCAAACTGAATTCCTATCGTTAAGAAAATTGGAAATCATCTTATGAACGTCAATTATGATTGAAGATTCATTTTTTAAACGAAACCTGAGTTGTTGTTTTGGGTTTTTTTTTTTTCTTGTCGAAAACCAATATGGTTTAGGTTTAGCATCAGAACATGAAAGCTGCAATTGATTACATACAGTACCCAAAATAGCTATTAAAGTCACTTCTGAAAGCTTGGTGGAATTTACACTTCAATTTCTTTTTGCCTTCGATTCTTCTATAGTTGCAGTTCAGTTTTTTTTAAAAATGTAAGAATCTCCTTTCACAATAATGATCTTTCATTTTTTATTGAAATGGAAGATTTGTGTGATCCAGGGCCATGCGGTATTTGATTTGCATGATTTTACATTAGTAAGGTAGTTCCTAAAACGTCAATTTAATAACCATTAAACAACTTTAAAGCTGTTTGTAGTGAGCAATCGGGTGCACATATTTATATCTAACGGATTCACAGTATCTACATCTAATCACCAGTCTCGATCTGAAATGCTAATGCTGTGTTTCATATACAAAAACATTTCGCAAATATGCATGAGCATGAAAATCTCTTTTATCCTCACTTGATTGCACTTTTTGCATAATCTTTTTTCTTTTTTTTTTTACACCGAGCATTGCTTTCATTACAAGCGGTTTTTTTTACAGAACTGACGAGTTCCTTCATGTGCTTGATGAGGTGCATTAAGCTGGATGGAGAGTTTAGGATAGCTCTTTGTCAAATTGAATTCCTATCGCTAAGAAAAGTAGAAATAATCATTATTAAAGTCAATGGTGATTGAAGATTCAATTTTTTAAACGAAACCCAAGTTGTTGTTTTTTTTTGTCCAAAAAGCTGCAATCAATAAGGTTTAGTCTAGATCCAGCATGGTTTCTTACCAGTATTTTTAGTTCCAAAAAGAGGGTTAACAAAGTTGAAACAAACATTCTACATGATATTGCTATATGATATAGACCATAGTATTAGGATTATAATAAATAATTATATTGTTCTTCAAAATTTAAAGTTTCTCTTTTCCGTAGTTACAGTGATTATTAAGCCAAAAAAAAATTCTGCCACATTTATTAATAAATATTTCAGCTCCATTAAAAATGTATCATTTTATTATCAGAATTCAAACGCTTCATGTATGTGACTAAGTTACCCTAAATAAAGCTTAGGAGAGCAAGACCAGGTCCATCCACTTATACTTAATAAACATTGAACTTGTAAATAAATACGAAGTATTGTTTGGCCCTCAGTGAGTCAAAGGTCGGTCAATTGAGGAACCTCCTAACACCTATCTGCCCCGTCTGTGCTTCACTGAATCTATCACGACACCGACCAACCATACATAATGCTTTTGTTTTATTCACAGCAAAATTGCTAGAGTAGATTGAAGTTGCAGATTGCCAACCTTCTCTAACGTCGTCTGCGCCATGACAAGGAATTTAGAGTTGTTGATAAATAGCCAGCTTCTTTTAGTATAGGAAAAAAAGTTTAGCCTTACACTTTTATGTGAAGGATATATCTCAAATTAACTTTGGAGAAGTAATACATTTAAATTTTATTGTACGATTCAACCGTTAATATAAATAACATAAATAACAGAGAATAAAATGCAATCTTTATTACAAGAATATTAGTGTCACCTTAAGCCCTCACAATGCGGTTCGATTTCAGAAATCCCTTGTTATAATTGCTTTGATTTTGTTCTTAGAGATGTTAGTTTTCGATAAGTAAATAAATACAAGATAAGAATATGTTGCCAACATTGATTGTAACTTTTTTTTGGTGACCCATCTTATTTTAAACTTGACAATTTCTAGTTTTCTATTTGTTTGCTTACTCTTTCTCACATTTGAAAGTATAGGGGGAAACCCAAATTGATTGAGACTGATGTGAACAGAATGGATACAACAATTTAACTCTATTAACTGAGATCTAAAGAATAGCATCTTCGATACTAGTTCTATACCAGGTATCAATGTCTGTGTTGTCCTACACAATAAACCTAAAATTTAGAATTAATTTTGGTATAATCAATTCGGTTATTTTTTTTTTAATTCAGTTGTCATTTTTTTTTATAAATTTCATTACCTCAAACGAAGTTCATAGTAAGTATCAATTTACCTAAAACAAAAACATGTTTTCGAGTATTAGAACTTTTACTTCAATGAAGTATGCAAGTAAATAGGACTGCTTTCTTTCTTTATATTTTCTAATGTAAAACATAAGTAAAGATCAGCCCAAATAGAAACATAAATATAAAAGCACAGGTTGATTTTCAAACATTTTCATGAAAGGAATATTATAGTCTCTTGTTTAAATCCAAAATACAACACTTGCAGGACAACTTGGTAGTTATAAAGGATTCCAAAAGGATGCATGTGTAAATAGTATATAAGAGGACCTAAAAAGTAACACTTTTTAGAAACCGTCTCTTGTTTAATGATTCTAATCTGAACCTGTTGATGGGATAAAAAAAAAGTTTTTACCTATTAGTATGAATTTAAGTGAATTAACAAAGCAGTATTTAACTTGCCCAGAACATTGAAGAATACTTCTTTTAATTTCCGATAGGATCTGCTGTAAACACATGCGTACACTCCTTGGTCACTAGGGCGAACATCACGGATGCGAAGGTTCCAGTCCTTCAAAAACGGTCGCTCAATGCTTATCCTAAAAATTTAAGTACTGTGTGAATAATTTTTTGAGGTTGCAAAAGTCATGACATCGGTTTCTTGTTTTGTAACACTGCAATCTTTTTAAAAAATTATTGGTGTTGTTATTAACTATTATTTCACCATAGCTCCTAGAAGAAGTAGTAGTACTACTACTTACGTAATTATTACTGCTGCAGCTGTTATTCCTATTGGTAATGCTACAATAACTAGTACTTCCACTACAACCACTCCAATTACTACTGCTATTACTACTACTACTACTACTACTACTACTACTACTACTACTACTACTACTACTACTACTACTACTACTACTACTACTACTACTACTACTAATAATAATAATAATAATAATAATAATAATAATAATAATAATAATAATAATGATAATAATAATGATAATAATAATAATAATAATAATAATAATAATAATAATAATAATAATAATAATAATAATAATAATAATAATAATAATAATAATAATAATAATAATAATAATAATAATAATAATAATAATAATAATAATAATAATAATAATAATAATAATAATAATAATAATAATAATAATAATAATAATAATAATAATAATAATAAGAATAATAATAATTACAAGAATAGAAGAAGAAGAAGAAGAAGAAGAAGAAGAAGAAGAAGAAGAAGAAGAAGAAGAAGAAGAAGAAGAAGAAGAAGAAGAAGAAGAATAAGAAGAAGAAGAAGAAGAAGAAGAAGAAGAAGAAGAAGAAGAAGAAGAAGAAGAAGAAGAAGAAGAAGAAGAAGAAGAAGAAGAAGAAGAAGAAGAAGAAGAAGAAGAAGAAGAAAAATCATAGTAATAGTCATATAATAATAATAATAATAATAATAATAATAATAATAATAATAATAATAATAATAATAATAATAATAATAATAATAATAATAATAATAATAATAATAATAATGATGATGATTATGATACTAATAATAATAATAATAATAATAATAATAATAATAATAATAATAATAATAATAATAATAATAATGATGATGATGATGATGATGATGATGATGATGGTGATGATGATGATGATCATCATGATGATGAAGGGAACAAGAAAAAGAAGAAGAACTAATTTTGCCACTGCCATTTTTATTTCTACTGTCCATGTTTATAGTTCTTTTTTTTTAATATGTAAACATTTTTAAGGTGCATAATATCTTATGTTACTCCTTATGCTTCAGTTTTGTATTTCAGTTGATCAAGAATAGTTAGATGAGCTTATCTATTGCAAAAATCTGAAATCCTGCCATTAATGTCTCTGTTGATCAATACACTGAAAAATTTTTCTCTGTGGCCTATTTAGTCTTGCAATGTTCTGCTTATCGTTTTACCATTTTCGCTATACATATGGTTCATGTCAATGAATTGTTCCTTAAATTTTAAGGATTATAATACACCACTTGTTAAAAAAAACACATGCAACTGCATTAATAAACGTTATAATTTGAAATTTACCTGTTATCTGGTACAATCCGTCTGCTGTCTATAGTAAGAGGGTGACTGTCCCCTTTTCTTCTCCAGATCACCTGCAATGGGATTATTTAACAAAATAGCAGTGTAAACACCATCATGGAAATCCTTTACCTTGCATTCCTCTCAAAAAATGGGTCATCATGAATACGATTTCACCTTCAACAGCATCAGTCATTATTGCTACTATCTATAACACCGTTCCAAATCAACTTTATCATTTTCATCATTATCATCATAATCGTCATTATCATAATCATCATTGGCTTTTACATCTCACCCAATTCTTTATCATCATTTTTGTCAAAATGCCACTTAAACGTCATCATCTTTAAAAACCTCGTCTTAAAAAAGGCTCTTTCTCAAACTTTGCACGTTAGTAACTTTAATGCTATTGACACAAAATTTTATAAGCGGTAATATATAATAGTTTATTGCATTTTTTGAACATCAATACAGATTTCTCAATCACTAAAGGCTCATCCGATATAGGTTGATATATCAGACGAACGATTTTATAACTATCATTGAAAGAAAATGTAACAGTCAAGCACTCCAAAGATTTTTCATGTTGGATCGTTTATCTTTTTTAGCCTCTTTTTACTTTATGACCTAATATCTCCAACTTTCTCATTCGTTTTTTCTTTTTTATTTCTCTAAGACTTTTCGTATTAGCTGTCTTTCATTTTTGTATTCTTACTTTTTCATAGTTTAAATTTTTATTTATGAAATATTATACGGTATGAAATGAAATGGCAAAACAAAGTCCACATTCAACATTTTTAAGCATTTTTTCAAGAGAGGAAAGTTTGCTAACATTTGTAATTCAACATTTATTAAAGTGATGAATCCTCGAAGTTCCCAATTAAGTGTGGCCTCTTTACAAGCTAGTCATTAAGATACAGTTAGCATTACTGAGAAAGAAAGTTTTTTTTTTAACCGTACCTGAACCATAGCATACTGTGAACATGTATTTTTATCTTTGCGAATGTATCCCAAATACATCCTTTTTAAAAATAGTTTCCCCACAATAAGAAAATTTCTTGAAGCTCTTTATTAGTATTGTAAGAATCTAGCCGTATTACTAATTTTGGTGTATTTCAAAAACAAATATATCATAGATCATATTTTAGGCTCAAAGAAAAGCATTTTTTGAATGTTCTTCGAATGCAGAAAAAAAAACTTGTTTTTGATGAATTAAAATAATTGAATCCTAGGTTGAATCCTTACATGAAAAACAGGTACATTCGACACCGTACGGCAGGGGAGAATAGCCGTGCTGCCTACTGTGGCGTTCATATTTATCGTGTCGTCTCGTGTAGTAGAAATTGTCTCCCCTAAAAATGGTACAGGAAAGGACAAGAGATACGATGTCATTTTTAATTAATATGAGCACAAAGGTTTTAGGTAGTATTATTTGACCCATTATGATCATCGAACTCAAACTTGCTTTAATTACATAGATATCCATGTTTAACTTGAGTTATTGAAAAGATCGTACCTACCTCTTAAATGGAAGGGTAGTAATTTTCGTTTTTCTTCTCCCAAGCTACCTAAATTGCTGAAGTTTAACTTATTTCAAAAATTCTTGAACATTGATCTTTACTGTAACTAACAAAAAAGCTTTAAAAAAATGAAATGTAAATATCTCACCAACACGTAGCAGTAAGAACAGCAAAAGCCAGAAAGGGATCCCTCGTTCCATAGCTATTGATTTTCTGATTTTTTATTTTGACAACAGACGGGATTCGTTAGCTTAGGTAATTCATACGAATTCTTGATATTTGAGAAAGCATGTTTAATTAGTCAATGAAAACTAAATCACATTATTTTTGAAGACCTATATCTAACTTATCAAGTAAACAAGGTAATGGTCAATAAGAGCATCTAATTATCAACAAAATGTAATAAATCAAGAACGGTTCAATTCATTTCTCGTTTATCTTGTTTTATAGCAAATATTTGTCCCTGTAAGCGTTACCATTGGATATTTTTTGTCTTTTAAAGATTTTTGAGCACCTTGCTCTGATCGTTGCATCGGTAACATTAAAAACTTTTATTTTACTTTTCTTCTACAACTTTAAAATCGTTAATACTGTTTACAGGTGCTCACGACATAAAATAAATATTGCCACTTCAAGTTTAATTTCGTAACAGAAACGTTTCCAAAATTAACATACTTTTAACAATTATTCCAAATCAAAACTTTCATTTGCAAA
The DNA here is from genome assembly GCA_033675545.1 of Elysia crispata. Lineage (NCBI taxonomy): Eukaryota > Metazoa > Mollusca > Gastropoda > Plakobranchidae > Elysia > Elysia crispata. The sequence continues at coordinate 289,204 of JAWDGP010004617.1, read as the reverse complement.
AGCTGTTTTATCTGAAGTAATAGTCGCAAATTTTTTTAAACAACAGGAATTGTTCTTTTTAGAATCAGGTTGATCTGATAAACAAAACTACGTAAAATGAAAGTTGCTTGAAATATTATGTTGAGTTAACGTTTAAACTGAAGATGTTTTACTTTTCCAATATCTAAATTGAATCACTGCAATTGTTGTGTCTTGCCTCAACAAATGCTAGAGAGCAGAATAGCCAAGGACGCTCGTTTACTAAGTGAATAGATATAGTAGTCTGAGAGATTCTCTTGCAATCTAACCGCCGGAAATGGCCCTTTAGCCTGGGGTGGTAAGAATTTTCACGCTCATAGCAGTAACCACAAGAAAATTATTAGTGAAATCATCCCTAAATGCTCTCTCATGACCTTTCCTTGTATAGTATCCTAGTAGTTTTTTTTTTTCATCCAACACACTCAGGCAAGGTAAAGGTTTCCTATTAACCATCTTAAGAAAAACAAAAGCCATTGTTATGAAGATTTTAGTTGGGCTATTTGAAGTAACATGTTTTTAAAAAGTCATTGAGCCGCTTTGCTAGACCAAGACACCATCGAGCAGAATCACATTAAACGTATAAAAAGTATTTACATATACGACCAGGGACAGAACATTTCATGGGCGTCAAGTGCAGTATATTTACTCACTCCTTCATGCATCGGAAGTTGAGGATCACGAAGGCCCAAGTGCGGATCATGTGCCTCTTAGGTTTATGTATAGTAATGATATAGTACTGACTTCTTCTATATCCATCATTCTTTTTTTTATTTACGTTTTAAAACAGCTTTATACTATTGTTTGTGTTGGGAGAAATTTAAAAGTTTCTCTCTCCTTGTTATCCTTCTCTCTGTTTTCTTATTGGTGATCTTTCCTGAAATTCAGCAGGTTTTGCATTATTTCTTCATTGTATAGCCCGTATATGTTTTTGTAATATTTAGTGTAAACGTATGCATCCATTCTAGGCAAAGAGTGTATAGGTTAGTGCAATAGTTTAGTGCGGAACCCATATTTACTTCCTTACAATTTAGCGACTCTTCATATAAACATGGGTGTCCAATTTTCTTCAAATTTCAAGCTGGAGAACAAAGTAGAAAAACAACGAAGAGGGACAGGAAAGAAAAGAAGATGGGACAAGACAATATTTTATTCAAGATGACAATGTCTAAAAGATCTCTTTGCGAATTAATGTATTATTCTAATCGCCTAAGAGGTGAAAACAAATATATCGACCTAAGCTTTTTAGCCACAAATACATATGAAAAGTTTTAACGCTAAAAGGTTTTTAGAGATGCATACAAAAATGATGACACTCTTTTTTTGTTTACTTGTTGTGGGATTTTTTTCCTTCAAGAAATTTTTTTTCCTCATACAATAAAGACCTAAACAAGGCAATACAGGCACATTAAATAAAACTAAAATAGCAAGACCATGGTAAATTGATTTAATAAAACAATAACTGATTACAAATAGTGAATCTTTTATAAGACGAAAAAAAGGAAAGCAAGGGAATACAAGAAAGGGTATCTATGGGGTGGAGGCAGGGAAGGAGAGAGGGAGGGACAGAGAGAGAGAGAGAGAGAGAGAGAGAGAGAGAGAGAGAGAGAGAGAGAGAGAGAGAGAGAGAGAGAGAGAGAGAGAGAGAGAGTTGTGGTTAAGTGGTAAAAATATAGTTTGAAAAGAGGCGTGCTTCGCCCACAGGCTGCATGGTTCACTTTAAGTGGAGGGTGATAGATGGTGCGCGCAGTCGTATTATTTCTCGTCCTTGGTAAGTGCATATGCAGAGTAAGGAGATTTCCGAAAATAATTGGCCTTGGACTTCACATTAAAATAGACAAAAGTAAAAGAGAATGAAAATAATTCTTTCCTTTAAAAAAATACATAGAAATTCACGTAGAATTTTTTTTTAATTAATTCTGTATTGTAAAAGCAGTTTTATTTCACTGTAAAAATGAAAAGTCTTAAATATTTACCCACCATCAAAATAATGATTTGCGGTAGGTTATAGAGTAGGATTAAGCAACAAGGGAAAATTCAAAGCTACAAACGGATTTTATGTCTTTCAGAAATTCCACTCTAATGCAGTGTTTCTGGTGACAAATGAGACAATATTTGAGCACAAAAATAAAATGTATTTACTTATTAAACTTAAGCCTAACAAGTTTATTATAAAAAATGAATTGAACAAAATAACCTCAAGAATCAAATCATGCTTCTTTTCACAAACATACAATTCACAGTTGAATATTTCAAGCTGTGACCTTCGTAGATTGGACTTATGACTAAAGAAATAAATGAATAGTTTACCATCGGTTTTCTTCACCTGTTTGCAATATATATACAAGTTATATCTCACACACATACACAATGTTTTGATTAAACTTCAATATTATTAACATCGAAAATGCGCCTTTTAATGTTATTGCAAATGAAAATTGTTTTAGATTTTTATTTTATTTCTACAATGAAAAAAAATATATTGTTTCAATGATGACAAATCTGACTCAAGTTAGTTCCCAGTTCACTAGGATGCATAATTTACAGCCTATTTATTACTAGTTGTAGAGTGAATTTCATCTTAAACATCATTTTCACTGAAGCCTGATCAGGATTTAGACCTAAATATACTCGTCAGCCCAGAGCCTCTTCGTGTGAAATGTTTGTCATCCAAATAATTATATATAGAATACATTCGTTTCAGAAGAATTTTATGTTTCCAAAATATGTTTAACTGAATAATGAACATTAAGACAAATATACTACTGCAGTGTAACGTAAGATTTTCCAAGCTTTTACGACTAAATTCCAACAAATGCATGCTAAAAATTAAAGTAAGATGAATGTGTTTTTTATTCAGTCTGCCATGGAGAAAAATAAGAGGAGTCTTCAATTCAACTCTTTAGAAAGATATTATTATCTCATGTACTTCTAGAGCAATTTACAATGTCTTGTTTTAACAATGAAGCTTCAAAACCCTCATTAATGGTCACTAAAAATCATGGCAGTTGATCCATTCCACGGTCACTGATCTTTAGTGTAACAATTGCCGTGACCATGCAGCAGAACAACATGTCTAACAACACTATTGTGATATATTCTACACATTTATAGTTGCGATGCACCATAAAAAGATGAAACTGAAATCCTGTGTCATTCAATATAAAGCATTTACAAGCGTTAGAAAACTTGTGTTGCATGCCGATAAAATAACGTCAAGCTTTATTTCAAATATGCACAAATAGACACGTATGAATATTACTATGAAAAAAATATCACTCAGTCTTACAAAATGAGTCCTACGTGTTTAGCTGAGAATCTTGGGACAAATACAGAGAGGTTCTCCGGTAAAAATTAAAAAAGGAAAGACAGGATTGATACAATAAAAAGTATTCTACAGTGGGAATCCTACATAGTTGAAAGCTGGAAGATTTTGTTGAATAGTTAGCAAATGGTTGATCAGACCCCAAAAAAACGTACAGATGTAGTAATATCTCTCTCTCTCTCTCTCTCTCTCTCTCTCTCTCTCTCTCTCTCTCTCTCTCTCTTTCTCTCTCTTCTTCTCTCTTTCTCTTTTTATCTCTCTTTCCCTTTTTTATTTCTTATAGTGCCTAAAAGCATATCAGTTCGCAGTAGAGTAATGGGAAAGTGAACAAGGAAATAAAATATAAGCATCACGTATTTTTCAGTAATGTAGATGTGACCATGTCAAAACACATGTAACCTTTAAAGGTATATAATGTTGGAAAAGAGCAATAGAGATAAATGCATCATGTTAATATCAAATAAAATAAGTTGTGAGAGAGGTTAGTAAATAATGTTATCTGAACAGTAAATATTTATTACTAGCTCAGAACTAGAGTGGTTGGAATACAATTACATCAAAATAACATTATTACTGGTACAGTAGAATTCTGAGCCAAGAAATTTCAATTATCACAATTTCCAGTATTTCGCCATTGAAGAGACATTCAGTCCAGACTTATAAAATACTGTTTATCTTAACTAAAAGATGGCATGTACATCCATATTGGTCCCTTAAAATTTACCATTTAACATTTAAAAGATTGTCTGCTCGAGCTTCATGACAGACATTGTGGAGTTATACTTTTTAGAGAGTATGATACTTTGAAATACAATTATGATTAATCTACATTTTGGCGGCTTTTTGTAATTGTATTCTTTCGGCGCTTAATGATTTTGGCATGTAGGATTTCTTAAAACCACAAAGCATGGCTCATGAGACTCAATTTAAGCATCAAATATGAAAAACAATCATAGGCAGGTTAAAATATAGACTTTTACTACTTCTTTTTTTTGAAATAGTAAAAGTAAATGTTTAGAATGTCCGACCTTAAATAATTGGTAACTATGATCGTTTTGAAAAATCCAGAATGCAAAATTAAGAGGCGAGATCTTTTACGCTTTGGCTGATTTGAGAATCCTTTATGTTCTTTACTTTTATGGTTTCCCTACGATCACAAATAATAGATGAAGATAAAGAAGAGCAGCATTTCGACATTTCTTGCAGTACAAGTTATAGCTGAATTCTTCTCCTTGTTTCTACCAGCCATAATCCTCACCGTGTCTGAAATAAAGGAAAATAGTTGATGAAACCTTGCTATGATAAAGGTCTGTGTCTGGTTGTAATATGGTTATACTTTCAAGTTTTGTGAAATAAGGTGTTACAATTTTTTTTGTGAAATAAGGTGTTACAATTTTTTGTGAAATAAGGTGTTACAATTTTTGTTGAAATAAGGTGTTACAATTTTTTTGGTGAAATGAGGTGGTACAATATTACACTAGAAGAGTGTTGCATCTAAATCCTAAGAATGATGAAAAGAGATGAAATACGTTTCCTTTAATTCTTCATTGTTTCGTATTCATACTTTTGAAATAAGAAATAGTTGATAATTCACTATTCACGCGACAGCTCTTCGAACCAAAATAATTATTTACATAATATCTTCCTCTGTTTATGGAATGATTGCGTAGCAACTTGACGTGAGTACAAGGAGGGTATTGGAGAACGAGTAATTGAGCAGCTGTAATGCTGCGCCTCCATGCATGTAAGTTGGGTTTAAACATTGATGTAGTTACATATCTGTCTCATGAAAAACGGAAGCCAGGCTTTTTTTTCTTTGGGTTGTTTACTGTCTTCACCTTTTTCTTTATTGTATACTTCTGAAGTAAAATAAAGAAGACAATTATTCTTATAACAAGGTTCTTTTTTTTTTTTTTTTTTTGTAAACAACATCGGCTTAGAGCAAAAAGTTTTCTTGAATTACATTTGGGCAAGTATTTCATTGCAAGAAATATTTACATAAGTAATAACAAAACAGCTTAGGTATGTACAATACATTTGTAAACAATGAAAGGAAGATCAAGAAACAAATGTATAAAAACCGCAGATTTCTTCTTCTTTTTTTTTTGTTCCTTTATATGAAATGACCTTTGACGGACTGGTTGCCCCATGCACTTCATCCACTTTATATGCAAAAAAGATGATCGCCCGCTGAAGGGCTGAAGGTGAATGCAGCTTTGTTTTTTTGGTTTCTGCCCTGACAATTTAACGATTGTCCTTATACAAGTTAATGAGTTAGGCTAGGACATAATATGGATTTTTGTCAAAGTTCTAGTTAGATATACTTAACCAGCTTAATTTTAAATATTAAGTCAAGCTTTAGTTTTGAATTTCATTGGTGAACTATATGTATTCATAACGGTAAATAGTTTTCGAAGTCGTTTCTTAATGATCGTCTTTGCTTACAAATACGTGCTTGTCTATTTTCATACATTAACGTTTCTTAAGTTATAACGAAGAAATTATGTGTTTAGCGATCCCTGTTTAAATATGAGGAGATTATATTCCTGAGGATTATGTATGCGTTCATGTGATTAAATTTACTGTTGAGCTAATCAACGACCACCGGCCACTTTTAGACATTATGTGAATCACAATAGCATCATTCTGCTTTTTAGCATGGTTTCTTCACCTAAACTTTAGAAGCGGCCATGTAATAGTACCTGAGTTCTGAGGGGTGTAGCGGGGATGCTGAGTAGCGTAGTGACTTTCTGATCTGGAGCCGTACTCAGGTTGTCTGCCTGATTCATCAAGAACTGTAGGGTAGATGTTGAGTAAGGGAAAAATCATCTAAGATTCATAGTAGATATTATTTCATTCAATCATTTCATTGAAGGTGACGATTTATTCCAATTAGTTGATATATTATGTACCCGTTAAGGTTTACTCTTCTTCAGAGTGTACAAGGTAATTGTCCACAGAATGCAAAATCCATATCAGTATCACAACTAACGGTATAAGAAGCATTAATCCTTTGGTCAGTCCAGCATCGTATTTATTTTGACAAGTTTTAGTTGATATGACAGCACCACTTCTTTTAGAACTCTGAAAAAATGTCTGTTTTTTTTTTTGTTTTTTTTTTTGTCTCTCTTGAGGGTTTTTTTTGGGGTAGATGAGTATGTTGTCATTGGTTTAGCCATCTATCCCTGCCCTTTCCCAAATACGAATTCTCCTGGTAAGTTTTTCATAATTTCTTTGCAGTTTACAAGATTTCTGAGTAAAGAGAAATATTATCTCAACCAAAGTTTGCATTGGTTGAGTACAAGTAAACTTGGAGGCTCAAATATTTAACTTGATTTCACGTTTCCCTCATAGCCCTCATAGCCACTTTAATTATTACCTGTAGTCCTTAAAGTGAACATGTCTCCGCCCAAAAAGTAAATCTTGAATATTTGAAAAGAAAAGAAAATAATTCTAGTGCAAATTTAAAAGTTGCAACGTTCTTGACGGATTAGGAAAGTTCGCTATTAATTTGTCAAGTATTCTTGCACATGAAAGAAAAAAATAGGGTTAGGGGACAAAGCATTAAAGAGAAAAACGGACGGAGGAGAGAGACAGAGACAGAGAGAGAGAGAGAGAGACAGAGAGAGAGAGAGACAGAGAGAGAGAGAGAGAGAGAGAGAGAGGTAGCCATACAAATAAATTAGAATAAATAATGTATAGACACGACACTCTGGACATAGTCAGATTACCCCCCTTGTCGTTGTCCGTCTTGAAGTTGGAGAGCTCATCCTCTCCTGCAGAAGACCACAGAGAGCGGTGTGTCACAGGGAGGACCATGCTCAGACTGGTGGGAGGCAGAGCAGGTGCTCTGGTGGTTGTACTGCTAGGACTTGACTTGTGAAAGTCTGAGGAGAATAAATCACTGCCAACGATTTTCCTTCTTTTGTCTTAGGTTTGGGAATTTATATCATCTTACTCTCTGGCTTACTACATTTTTAGATTAGCTTTTTTTGGGGGGTGAGGTCTTTTTTGTGTGTGTTTTTGTTTTGTTTTTGTTTGTTTTGTTTTGTTTTTGCTATTTTTGGTGGTTTTGTTGTTGTTTTGTTGTTTTAATTGCGTATCTCAGCTCACCTTGATTAAACTCAGATACGGTTTAGTTTTGTTCTAAAACCAAATAATTAAAAATGACTACTTAAAAGGTGAACTCATTAATAAGATGCTTTTTTTTTAAGATCAGGTGTAAGCTTTTCTTCTGGTCTCATTGACTCTTTTTACCTATGCTTTGAATCCACCAAGGTTATACTATTTACTGCACTGTACCCGTACCCTAATCTTTTTTTTTTCATTTTCCAAATTTCCAAAGGTTTGTTTACTGATTATTGTTTAAAGCTGAAATTCGACTTATTTTGGCATTCTCTGTAACTGCTTTATGTGTCCATTTCACTGTGTATTTCATATTTAATGTATTGTAATTTGTCCTGTTTAAAACATTGCAAAGAAATTTTTGGAAAATACCATGAGAATTAGTGTGAACTTAACAAAGACTCAATCAAGAAAAACTGTTGAAAACTTACTGAGTCTATTTTCGTCAATTGTTTAAACATATTAAAATGCTTTGTTTTAACTATCATACATTCATTTTCTTAATGTCTTTTATTGTTATTTTTTCACTGATTAGTGTGAACTTTTTCCTTCTCAATCAATAACCAAGGAATGAAGAATAATATTGAGGACTGCTTCTGGAGTGAACACATAATCGAAGCAGTCTTTTCTTTTTTATTGTGCATTATCCACATCCGTTAGCAGGACTCCAGACACTGGTTGTAATCTTGTATTGTCAGTACTTTCAAAGACACATCTATTTATATTAAATCATGTTTAATGCAGCCATTTTTAGAAATTATTTTAATAATTGAATGAATTATTGGCAATGTATCGCCATAACAAGTTACGAAAATAAAAAAAAAAATCCTTACTGTAAAGAATCATGGTTTCTGCGTCCTCTCCAATTTTATTTGCGGCAACACAGGTGTAAGGGCCGTAATCCGAGTCGTCTATGTCAAACAAACGAAGACTGAGTGTTAGGCGGTTATCTCCCTCTATATAGACGTCCAACCTGTGAGAAATGAATGCAGTTTTATGGTTTTGTTTTGTTTTGTTTTCCTTAGTTAAGCTGAGTCAAGAACTTATTTTTAACGGCAATTAATGTAATAGAGGCCTTCATAATTTTAATCGAACAACTACACCTATATGGCGCATCTTTATGAAAATGTTCCATTCCTGAGTCTTAACGATGGTTCACTTATTTGCTGCAGTTTTAGTTCTTGTTTTCCAAGCTGTGATAAAATTTTCGATGATGAATATAAAAGCCCTGATTTCCATTTGATATACCAGCGAAAATGTTTGAGGCTGACAAAAATATTAAAATCTACGTGGGTTTTTAGTGATGTTCTTATTTTTAGTGGCAGTATAGTTAGTTGGGGGAATTTTTTTTTAATTATTTTGTTTCCTTTAGATTTTATGAACAATAATCAAATAATTGTTTTGTCCATGGTCTTAGAAGTTTAGAACTTCTCGAGCGAGCATATTTTCAGCTGTGGTTCCTGGGTAAAAATACTTTGGTTGCTGCGATGAATTAAATACAGAAGGAACAAATACGGCTTCATTATTTTTTTTAATGTGTGTGTGGGGGGGGGGAGGCCGTACCCTTAAAAAACGTGTTTTGAAAACCAACCTATACTTGGGTCTGGAAGTTATGATCTTTTCCCCATCCTTCTGCCAGTAGGAGACAGCGTGAGGGAAAGCTGTGACAGTGCACTCTAGAATGGTCTCCATACCTTTCTTCTGGCCTATTCGCTTGTTAGGAAGGTAGATCTCTGGTGCAACTGGCAGAAAAAATTAGAACAATTACAATTTTATAGTCTCCAAACGATACACCAAATATATAGATTGTGGAACGGAATCATTATTCATTCTACGGAAACATTTTACGGTATTATTTTTTTTTTTTTGCCATCAATGTTTTTGGTTTATTAGCCCAACTGATATTGGACCTTTGGTGGTAAATTAAAAGACGGAAAAATGCAAGGTTTAGATGTTATCATATGTGTGGTCGTAGATAAATTAGTTGATTCTTTATTTTAGATGCATCGCCCAAGCTCTCTCTCTCTCTCTCTCTCTCTCTCTCTCTCTCTCTCTCTCTCTCTCTCTCTCTCTCTCTCTCTCTCTCTCTCTCTCTCCCTCTCCGCTCTCTCTCTCTATTTCTCTCTCACACTAGCCTCTTTATCTCTATATCTCTGCATCTTTTCTTCTTTTCTACCAGTTTGGAAAGATAGTGTGTGTGGTTTTTTGAAAACTTATATTCATTAAGTCTTCTTAAAATCAAATTGTCGCTTAGGAGCAAAATGATCTAATCTCAAGCTAATAAACTAGTACAAAGTAACTTACATTCTACGAAAACTTTGATAACTTTGAAGGCTGGGGGCTCCACTTCGTTGTAGGCCATACACTGGTAGTCCTGCCCGCAGTGCCTGGTCATGTTGTGTATGATGAGTACCTCACCGTTGTGGCCCACTTCTAGGAGATCAAGGACACAATGGCAAAAGCAAATCTCACATCATCGAGCGCTGACATAGCACAGTAAACGATTTGCAGTTAAGTTGTCTAACGGCACACCCTACTTGAAACAGAAAATGCGTAATTTTGACGGGCTAGGCTTGGTTCAATATGTAGCAGGCACGTTTGAGAAATAGAAACAAAGATGGTCTTTATAGGTTGCATACCATCCATCATGGGACCTACTATGCTCAAGAAAATGGCATTGAACAATGCGCTTGCAAAAGTGGCCAATCTGTTTCTTTCGTTAATTAAGCATTAGCAACAATCTTTAAATGTGTGATATTGAAGCCTTTATTTTAATTAATTTTGTCACCATAATCTCTTCCTCCCCTCGGTCTCTTGCTTTTCCTTGTACTTGTCGTTCTCCTCCGCTTACGTCTTTTTTAACCCATTATAGGGATGTTTAAACAATAAATTCCTCTGGAAATCAATTTTGGTAGGCACTAAAGTCACTTATACGTTTTAGCTTAAAATGTGAAGTGGGAATTTCAGCTGAAAAATATTATTTATTCAGGTATGATTGTTGATAATTTTCATAATGCTAAAAGGGCTACAAATAGACATTTCCGTATTGAGATTATATTCCTAATTATTTCTTTTTTTTTTCAACACTAATATAGTACAATGAAAAGACATAACATTCACATATTCTTCAATAATGGCTTCTTACTTGCAAGCAACATGCAGGTAATATAATAAGAAGAAATATCGTGCCATGTGATCTCTTGTTAGTTCCTAGTAAAGTTCATTACACTATATATTTATGATAGATATCGATAGAATTAAATCATCTATCAAATGAATTTTTTTTTATAGTTTACCTCTTTGTACCAATGTGTGACAAGATATTAAAATTTGGTTTGAGAAAATGAGTGAGAGGGATAATAAATCTTCATTTGATCAAGTGTTGTTCAGATATGCGCAGAATTAAACAAAAGTATGTCCTAGCAGTCCACTATTTTGAATAGTCGGAAAAGAAACAAGACGCAGCTTTATGAATAATGGGAGGAGTTGATTGTGGTCTGAACGCTTAACTTCTTTTGGATCATGTTGGATGGCATTGTAAGTGTTGAAACATCAAAGATATTGTTTTTAAATGACATCCATTAATTATAAGGCTGTTCGTTCTGTTTATTTCAATTAGGCTTAAACAATTATTTTCAATCTTGATTTCCACGGAGCGTGGTTCATCATGAATAAAAATCTCTTTTTGTACAAATTACAACAGGGATCATTTTCATTGCAAAGTTTAGGTATTATGAGGACAATTATAAGAAACAAACTAAAGCAATAGGGAATATTGCTAGAAGCTTGTTAAAGAGGTTTTGACATGTTCATGCAAAAGTAGTAAGAATGCAAAAAAAAAAGAGCAAAGGCAAGCATAAAATTTTGTTGGGATCCTAAAAGAAACAGGTTTGCCATTGTTAAGCTGTCATTTAAACTCGTAATTGTACTGTTTTGTAGTTGTCTATTTTTCTTTGTTCTCATTTTATTGTTTTGTTTTTCTCAAATAAAAATGTTCAACAGATTCAAGATTACTTAACAACCAGCTATTAGAAAATGCTAGGTATTGTGGGGTGTGAATGGAAAAAATACGTTGAAAGAGCTACCTGAATTCTGCTTCTTTTCCATGCTTTTTATCTTCACTTTTGTCTTTTGTTTTTAATTTTATTTCATGGCCTTTCTTATTTATCTACACTCAAATGGATTCATTTACTCTTCTTGTGTCTTATGAGCTTTTTCTAACTTTTCGCTTTCAATACTTCTGCATTGTTCTTAACTTGAATTCATTTAAACAATAAAAAGTGAATGCTGTTATTGAAAAGCCCTGTGGCTGGCCATCCATATTTTGCTTTATTTTTATTCTTGATATTTTCTTGTAACTATGTCTAGCTACAATGAATGCAAAATCAATTGTTGCTTTTTGATAAATCATGGAAGAAATAATATATATATATATATATATATATATATATTTCAAAATTTACAGACACGTTTTATATTGGCAGAGCTAGCTTGGATCTCAATTATCTTTCATACACTATTAAAAAAGGAGATAGATAAATAGAGAGACGTAAGTAGCGAATCAGAGCCTTCAAGGGTCAATGTAAGCGACGGCTGGGTATATGTCCAATTTTTTTTTTAAATGAACAGTAAAATATTCTCTTGATATCGAAACTAAGCACAATGGAAACACAGACAAATCTTTGTGTAAAAACTTAGATTCTTAGAAAAATGCAATAAGATAAAGGTAATCTTATAATGTTTAAAACAAATCTGTTTGAAAAATATATAACATGTATCTTTTTCATCAATTTTTAATCCAAGTGACTGCTTTTTATTTAAAAATTGATAACGTGCGAAACACGCCTATAATATAATCACGATTCAATATTTCATTAGATTTGAGTGTTTTATTGAATGCTCATCTCATGAATGACTCGGACGATTTTATTTTCTCTTTGTCATGGATGTGTTGGATTCAAGTCACGGTAAAACCCAAAGACTGTAGTGTGAAACAAATTTACAGTAACAGAAACAAGAGCGATATATTCTTTTTTAATTCCGCAGACTATCATACTTTATAACACAACTCAAAGAGAAACAAAGATCGTGAATGAAGTAAACAAGAAGCAAAGGGGGCAGCCACTAATGTAAAACAAGAGAAGTTTCACCAGATAACATCGATACAGAAATGAGTTAACTGTGGCTTACTATCGGTGACCTTGCACAACTCACTCTGTCTCCTCACATCGGCGCCTGACGGGAGGCTGAACCAGGTCACCTTAGGGGGCGGGATGCCGGTGGCGTTACACACTAGGGTCACAGTGTCACCCTCCTGGGCTGTCACGTCGGAGCTGGTCAGGTGATCTATTATCTCGGAGGGGACTGAGGAAAGGGTGCGACGGATTTTAATGTTTTTTAAAAAAAAAACGGTTATTTTTTAAACGTGGATGACTTATTCATACTTGATATGTAAAGATGGGTGGAAGACATATACCAAGAGAGATTGCTATGTTTCAATGTTTTCTTTCTCACAAAAAGGACTTTGAATGAGAGATAAAAAATCAAAATTCTTATTGACCTTATTTGCATCGAAATATGTATATCACTGTAACACTAGCAGGATATAAATACCTTGTGATATTACTGTTTCTATGAAATGCATGATTTACGACTCTAGCCATTGTTATGGCGTGTTACTTTGAACTGACAGCTATTACCACTACTACTGTTACTACTATTACTACAATAATAATAACATCAGAACATGAAAGCTGCAATTGATTACATACTGTACCCAAAACAGCTATTAAAGTCAATTCTGAAAGCTTGGTGGAATTTACACTTCAATTTCTTTTTGCCTTCGATTCTTCTATAGTTGCAGTAAGTTTTTAAAAAATGTAAGAATCTCCTTTCACAATAATGAGCCTTCATTTTTTATTGAAATGGAAGATTTGTGTGATCCAGGGCCATGCGGTATTTGATTTGTATGATTTTACTTTAGTAAAGTAGTTCCTAAAATGTCAATTTAATAACCATTAAACAACTTTAAAGCTGTTTGTACAGAACAATCGGGTGCACTATATATATATATATATATATATATATATATATATATATATATATATATATCCTAACGAGTTCACAGTATCTACATCTAATCACCAGTCTCGATCTGAAATGCTAATGCTGTCTTTCATATACAAAAACATTTCGCAAATGTGTATGAAAATCTCTTTTATCCTCACTTGATTGCACTTTTTGCGTAATCTTTTTTCTTTTTTTTTTTACTCCGAGCATTGCTTTCAATACAAGCGGTTTTGTTTTTTTACAGAACTGGCGAGTTCCTTCATGTGCTTGATGAGGTGCATTAAACTTGATGGAGAGTTTAGGATAGCTCTTTGTCAAAATGAATCCTTATCACTAAGAAAAGTGGAAATAATCATTATTAAAGTCAATGGTGATTGAAGATTCAATTTTTTAAACGAAACCCAAGTTGTTGTTTTTTTGTCGAAAAAGCTGCAACCAATAAGAATTAGTCTAGATCCAGCATGGTTTCTTACCAGTATTTGTAGTTCCAAAAAGCGGGTTAACAAAGTTGAAACAAACATTCTTCATCATATTGCTATATGATATAGACCATAGCATTAGGATATAATCAATAATTATATTGTTCTTCAAAATTTAAAGTTTCTCTTTTCCGTAGTTACAGTGATTATTAAGCCAAAAAAAAAATTCTGCCACATTTATTAATAAATATTTCAGCTCCATTAAAAATGTATCATTTTATTATCAGAATTCAAACGCTTCATGTATGTGACTAAGTTACCCTAAATAAAGCTTAGAAGAGCAAGACCAGGTCAATCCACTTATACCTAACAATCATTGAACTTGCAAATAAATGCGAAGTACTGTTTGGCCCTCAGTGAGTCAAAGCTCGATCAATTGAGGAACCTCCTAACACCTATCTGCCACGTCTGTGCTTCACGGAATCTATCACGACACCGACCAACCATACATAATGCTTTTGTTTTATTCACAGCAAAATTGCTAGAGTAGATTGAAGTTCATGTAACAGAAGAAGAAAAATATGAGTAATAAAAGATTACATCGTTCTTTTCGAGGTATTGACACAAATCAACCTTTTTTTTTTTTTTTTGTTTTTGGCCATAAAAGAGTGTTAAATATCGCTCTACTTCATTTTAAGGTTTTTGTTTATGTTTTTTTTTTGTTTTTTCTTCTTTGAATGTGACGTTTTAAAATTAGCATGAATGAGTCAGCTACTACTTTATATGAATTGAGTCGTTTTACGCAGACTGGGTTAGATTTTATTAGAAGCGTATTATTTTGTTTCAATAAATTTCTGATTCTTTTTTATTATTATTTGTTGTTGTTGTTGTTGTTGTTGTTGTTGTTGTTGTTGTTCTTGTTCTTGTTCTTGTTGTTGTTTTGTTGTTTATCAATTATCTCTGTTATTTTTAGGTTAATTGGCAAGTCTAATGTATATTGTCATCTTAATTTTTTTCTAACGTATTTTTCTTTCAAATATCGAGCTGACGCAGATTCTTTCTCAGTGCAGAAAACTAAAATGGTTTTAGAGCAATACGACTCGGGGTAACAAGATGAACTGTGACTTTAAAACATATTCGATTGTCTCCTTTTTTCATTTACTCTCTATCTCTATCTATCTATCTATCTTTCTCTCTCTCTCTCTCTCTCTCTCTCTCTCTCTCTCTCTCTCTCTCTCTCTCTCTCTCTCTCTCTCTCTCTCTCTCTGTCAGGAAAGTATTCCTCTTTGTTTTCTTGTTTTTCTTCATTTATCCATTTAAAACCATCTCACTGGATCCGTTCCCAAGAGGGAAGTGACATATCCCGTGTTAGCTCGGACAAGGGAGGTAATTAATGAGGCTGATGAGTCTCCGTGTTCTAATAAATCCGACGGTATTATCCTCGACTGTGACTCTCACGAGAGTTGCTTCCCTTTTATGGTGACTGCAAAACCGGTCACATTAGCAGGCCCTTGAATAATTGTCTTTCGACGTCGTTGTCTCGGGATATTAATGTTCTTAAGCCCTTTAATTTTTGGAAGATCTTTGCTCAAGATACGGTGAGAAAATGGTGCTTATATTAGGATCTGAAAACATCGATGATTAAAATACAAGTAGTTTCTCAAGTTACTACAAATAGCTGCGAAATTGTTTATTCCTTTCTTAACAAGAAGTCTTTTGTTTTGTAAGGAGCAAAGAGGGTGCGAAGGGGAGAATAAAGAGGGCGGTATATATATATATATATATATATATATATATATATATATATATATATATATATATATATATGCCTATCTTCTTATTCCTTCTATCCTAATTTCATTGTCCTCAACTATTTTCTTTTTTCAAATTTCTTGTTCATCTTTTTTATCACATTCATTCCCCTTCTCTCCTCATCTTCCTCTCTTTCTCTCTTTATTTCTGTATGTTTGGGCGCCTGTGGTTCTTTTACCTTTTTGTAGCCTTATTTGCGTGCAAATGAGTAGCTTTCTCAATCGATTAAAAACAAAATTGGCACTCAGGGAATCAAGCACTAGCAGTGACTAAGGCTGGTTGAGACTAGAGCCCGGCACTGCCTAAAACCCATCTGTCTTTAAGGTTCATGTTTGGGTTCCGGGTTTTCTTTTGTGTGTGTGTTTTTTTTTATTGTTTTCTGTTTTGTTTTTTTTGTTTTTTTGTTTTTTGTTTTTGTTTTTTTTGGTCTTTTTTGTTTTGTTGTTGTTTGAAGAATGGGGGAAAGTCATGTGGGTTTTGAAAAATTACAATTTAGGCAAGGCATCACCAGTATCTTAAAGTCAATCAAAGTTTGTTTTTTGTTTGGTTTGTATTTTTTTATTATTATTTTGTTTTATTTTTTTGTTTGTTGTTTGTTTTTTTAGTTGTTGTTTTTTTTTTTTGCTTTGTTTGGTTTGTTTTCTTTTGTTTTGTTTGTTTGTTGGTTTTTTTTTGTTTTTGGATTTTTTTGTTCCTTTTTTTTTTCTTTTCTCTTTTTTTTTTTTTTTTTTTTTTTGGTGGGGGGGTTAATTTCTTAAAACCATTGATTTGTTTTCAAGATTCTTAAAGTGGTTTGGAAGTATATAACGCTCTCTAAATATGTTTTAGATCCAAGAGTTTTATACGTCGGAAATAATAGCACAGAATGATACAATAATATCATAGATGTACAAGTCATGTTTAACTTTTAAACTTGAAGAAAAACGAGTACTTTCTTCATGTGAAATGTGAATATCAAAACAAGCACACTGCTTTAAATGAATAATTGTTTGAGATAGTGATCAAGATCTTCCTTTTTGTTTCATGTTTTATTAGGAAACTCTCGTAGACACAGCATGACATTGTTTCCATCACATCGCTTTATACTGTCTCCACAGAGGCGAACATGGTGTCTTGAGATCAAGATATCTAAATGATAGATGATATGGATTTCGCTGCGTCAGTTGTGAGAGGCTCTTTGGTCTTGAAGTAAACTGTAAGTAGTGAGAGACTTGGTTAAACTGTTTGTCCTTTTAAACTTTGCGTCATTGTTTTTTAACGAAATATGGAAATTGTTAAACATTTCGTAATATAAAACAAATGCATATTTTTCCCTTCATTTTTTTTATATATTGTGTATGAAGCTATAATTTTTCGTTTAAATATTTGAAGCACTGCATTAATGGCTGATAATGGTGTAATATTATGATATGAGGCTTTAATACTAAATTTCTGATTTTTTAAATACTGCTTTTACCGCTACTGTATTCTGCCTTTG
Source organism: Elysia crispata (assembly GCA_033675545.1). Lineage (NCBI taxonomy): Eukaryota > Metazoa > Mollusca > Gastropoda > Plakobranchidae > Elysia > Elysia crispata. The sequence goes on along the minus strand of JAWDGP010004617.1, from coordinate 271,962 downwards.
TTTAATATCGCTTTGGAAATTATTGAAAATCAATAAATCAATATTATGTGTTTGTTTGATGATGTTAACTTTTTCATAACAGATATAATGTGGCTGGTTTTCTTTTGCTTTTTTTTTGGGGTTTTTTTGTTGTTTTTTTTTTCGTTTTTTTTTTCTTTTTGCTTATTTTCTTGTTTCTTGTTTACCTTCAGCGTGTTTACTGTTGTTGCTGAAGTCGATGTTGTTATTGATGGTGATGTTAATGTTCATCTTATTGTTGCTGGGTTTTTTTGGAAACCAGTATAAAAGTTGAGTGTGTAGCATTTTCGTTTTATCAGAGAGTTGTAAATTTACCGTTCAATGCAATCCCCATTACTCAAGCGTTTCGGTTGTTTGGAGTGTTTGTGTCTCTGAGGATGTTTTTTCCATACCAATCTGGATTTATTGTTTTTATGCTGTTACAAACCATTTCTTTTTCAGAGATAAAGATATAAGAGCTATAAGTTTTTTTTTTCTTTAACCAAAACATAAAAACCTTACCATTTGGTTCAGCGCTGAAGTGGTATTCTCCCCTTCTTCTCGTGCCAGAAACTGGATGACTTTAAGAGCGCGATTTATCGACTCTTTTGGGAGATTTACATGTCTGAGGACAGTTTGGCATCGACCGTCAAGTGTTCCGATTTCTCTCATCTCCCTTAATCATCATTGATCGGGCGGCCACGGGAGCAAGAGGCGGTCCTGCTTACGGCACGCTAATAGATAAACAACAGCCTGTTACGGCCCAAACAGCCCGAGGGATGCACAAAGATGTTTTTCAGGCGCGTCCGTTATGTAAATAAAGGTATTGTAGTTAGAATATACTATAAAGTTTACGTTGTTTAACTTTCTTTCGTCAATTTTATGGCGGGAATTTTTCCTTTCATTCGACGAAATGCTAATGAACAAGGCAGCTGAATGTGTTTGTTTCTTACTCAAATAGAGATTGCATTTCACGCAGATTTACACCACTTGTTTTGTAGAAGGGTGAGTAGAGAGAGTTTCCCCGTGAAGAATGGGCGTGGCTATAATCACTCTGTCACGAGTAAAGTGAATTTTATTTGAAAAACTAAAATTGTGCTAGATGAGGAAATGCCATCATAGCTTTTAAACATGTTCATGAATCTTTATTTTTGTTAGTATACATTTTTTATGGTTTTGTGAATTTGAGTTGAAAAGATCCAAAATGACCATCTTTCGATCGTATTACTGGCTGAAAAGTTCCCTGAGAGGGATTAGTTGGCAGGACTTGGAGTCCAGCTGAAACACGAAACAAAGCCTGACAACTACCATGGTTTTTTGACAAGAACTCCAACGAGAGAGTCCAACAAAATTAATGACCTCTGAAAAGATTGACTCATTAACCATGCTTGTTTTCTTTTTTTTTTCCTATGAAATTGATCTTAATTTTTTCTCGTATAAGACTGCGAGAGAATATGATATCTTTAAAGATTAAGAACTACCACGGCTTTTCTCTGATCTTTAAAGGACATTAATTTCTACAACATGGGACAGGTACAAGTCTATAAAGTTTGAAAAGGATCACAAGATTGACATGAGAGTATGCGATAATCTTCATACGTTCGAGAGTTTTCATTTTAACGAAGCTTTGTGATTTTTGGGAAAACTGGACATCCGCCTGTAACTTTTAACATGTGTGATATTTTTTAACAGAATCAATACCTTCTATCAAGGATGTACGAGAAGATAAAAGCAACACACACGCACATCTTTTATTAACACTTCAGAAATGGAACACCGAAAGCATGTATGCAGACACTTTAAAGAGTCAAAAAACCGTGTCTCATTTTTAAGGCTCATCGAATAAAGTATTTGAAGATCGTGCAGAAGAATATGCAAACACAATATTCAATTTCCTTTGTAACATTATGAAAATATACGGTAAAAATGGGTGTGAATAGTGTATGTCTATTTCCTGCGTTAATAATTATAACGATTTACATGTACTTTTGTATTAAACATATCTCTAAATTGGTTTGCATGTGATTCCGAGATTGCAAGGTAAAAGAAACTGTCAGAATCTTGATCTATATGCGGTGAATAATAAGAATTGCATTTAAAGACGACGAATAAAGTTTTAATATCAGTTGAGTCATCTTTTATGTAACCATTAATAATATTTCTATAATGATTTAAAATATCAATCTATAATGGAGTACAATTTCATTTTATCTGTAGTGTCTTCAATAACATTTTTGTGCTTAAGAACCTAATTTCGATTCTGTCTCTTGAAGCTCACAGCATCAGTTTTGACACTGGCCCTGTGTTTAGCCTTCCTCCCACCGCTTTGGGAATCGAAATGCATGTCTTCAGACCCGGTTGACTCAATTATAAATGATGGCTTTATCCGGATAGTGGCCATCAGAAGTCACAGAGGGGATTATTGGGCCAGTGTTGGGGATTCAGTCATGGTCAGATCTGCCTCGGTTACACAGCAAGGGCATATCTGGTGTCAGTCGGTGTCAAAAGATATTAAGGCGAGAAACACGACTTCATCTCTATAAAATTTTTAGATATGTAGTGAAATGATGCTGTACACACAAATTAATTATGACTGGAAGTGAATGTCTTATTTAAGTTTAAGGTAGGACTAATATCTGCTAGAAATAAACATTTCGGAACAAATTTTTACACCTAACGCAAAAAATATATTCCTAGCATCTTTGAAATTAGAGCAATTTCTTACGCACAAAAATGTGTGTTAATATCACGTTCGCTTTGTTCTCTTTTACCGCTCCTCTCTTATTTCTATTATCCTGCTGTTCGCCTTTTGAGGGTATTTTTTTGTTTTATTTGCTTTTGTCTATTCTCATATTTTAATGTTCTTCTCTGTGATGATGCTCCTATCCAGCTCTTGCCCTCTGTCCTTACAATTATCTTCGTCCCTCTTTTTTATCTCTTTCTCTCTCTTTCTTTAAGTATCTATCTTTCGCTCTTCTCTGAAGTTATGTGTCTTTTTAATTTTCTAAATGTTGACTTATGCAGTTTATCTTACTCTCTTCTCATAAATTTCCTTAACCATTTCGTGAAGCCAAATTATATAGGTGGTAAACGAGAAGGCTATTTCACGTTACATCGATGCGTCATAGTTCATGATTAAATCTCAGTTTTTATTAAAGTAAAGACCTAAAAAACAGTAAACTATTTCCTGTTGTAAACCTGATCTAAGTTAAACATTTTGCTACACAGAAAAACATTCACGATCCTAACAGACAGCAATTACTGTCTTAATTTGCCATCAGCAAAAATTTAATCATGAAAGCTTTTAGAGGCTTGGTAACCTACTTATGTTGGTTCTAAAAAACAAGAAAGTGCCTTAATAGCTTTGCTTTGTCTCTAAATGTGATCTTTCCAAGAAGATTGAAGTAACAGTGGCATTTGGGGCTTTAGGACACTTCTCATTACTCTCTTACTCTCGGTATCTTTCTGCACCGCCATTTCAAATCTTTTCAATTTATTTTTGCCTCTTAGTGTTTTTAATTTTATTTCTTCAATCACGTTACTATCCCTTTTCTCACTCTTTCTCTCTTTTTTTTTTTTCACTTTTTCTACCAATCCCCGCTACTCGCCCTCTTCTTCTCCCCAAACACTTTCTCTCCACTCCTCTCTGTGAGTATTGTGGCCGATATTAATATATAAGTATTAATATTGCAATACATTGTAGTCATTGCCAAAACACTAGCCTATGATAGATGGAGATTTATTTTTCGTTAAATAAAATCTTTTTGCATGAATTAAATATATATCCCATCGTATTTTGTCAATTGATTTTATTCTCTAATGTAGCGTTGTTTGTTTGTCCAGTCGTGTTTTTAACAATCGCCATCAGCTACGCCCCTTTAGATCAATCATTATCTTTTCTGTGCTCACCGGAATGTTACTTTTTAACTTGGTAAAAAGACTTCCGAGTCTTGATGCTGAGGCATCAAGTCAATCCATTTTGTAAAGCAGAGACGGCTTTATCTTTTCTTTTTTCTTCTTTTTTTTCTTGTTGTTTTATTTTATTTTTTTAAACACAGGTTTTAAAGTTTTACGAGTGCTGCGGACGAAACTTTTTTTTAAATTTTATCAGGCACTAGTTTAAAAGCTAGACTTCATTTTCGCTCGAGCTAGATCTAGATTTAACTTCACGGGATAATATTTTGTCACCTTAGATCGATTAAGTTTGGCATGTATTTATAAAACCCCTCCACACACGCAAATACATATAAAAACTAGATCTAAACTTAATCAAATAAAAGTAGGCCTGCAAAAAACCCCACAAATTTCAATGTTTAAAGAGTGCTAGAAAGGACACAAACGATGATAAAACGAATCACCCCCCTCCTCCCCCTTTCCGCCCTTTTCTAGATCTAGTAAGTTTTCTAGATCTAGATCAATCTAGAAAGTTCTTTTTAAGTATAACATTCATTCAAATGAAGACGATTTTAAGTACCTCTATTTTTTAGAACTTTAAAGTGTACCACTTTCTTCTATTTTTTTTCCTAAAGGTTAACAGTCAATGGAGGTCAGGAAACAATGACTTTTTCATTGCATTAAAAATATACAATAATGCTTTCCAGAAATTACAGAATTTTTTTTTATTTTTAACGGGCCAGAGGCATTTCCTGAGAGTCCCAGATTGTCTTCGAAGGACAGGAACTAAGAGGAAAGGTGTATTTTTTCGCTTCTGCAAATTTTGCGGGTTGCCTCAAAATAAATCGATCGTTGCAAGTTTAGAATTTCTTTAAAAAACATTTCTCTCATAGGAAGGCTTGGAAAATACTTGATTAATGGAGAGAATTTTTTTTTTAATTTGACCCTATGTATGAGGTCCGTTTCATAAATAAGTTTCCCTACTCTATAAAATCAAAAACGTCTAAGCTATGTACATGAAATTTGGCACACTGAATGATCAAACCTTTTGGGAATTCGCAATGAAATTTTGTGGCTCTATGTTGAACGGATACAAAATAGCATTTACTTTTCTGAAGTCCGTTGGAGCAAAATGGCCGGCATAATAGAAAGCTCACCGGCACACCAAAATTTTTCAAGATATGACATCCGTGTCATCATAAAATTTTCTGTTATTTTGGGAAAAGATGCATCATGCATTCACAAAGATCTAGTGACTGTTTTAAGAGAAAATGCTCCTTCTATTCAGACGGTAAGAAAGTGGGTAAAAGCTGTTTCAGAGGGACGACATGACATGGAAGATGAACCTCGTCCTGGCCGACCTGTGACAGCATGCGGGGATGCAAACATTTCTTAAGTTCTCGTTTCATTGAGTGATGACAGACGAAAAACTTGTGAGGAGATTTTTACGGAAACATCGATGTCTAGAACGTCCGTGTTTAGAGTTCTAACCAACAAACTGAACAAGAAGAAGAAGTTTTCAAAATGGGTTCCACATTTGCTGACAGATGAGCAGAAGGAGTCAAGGGTCAATTTTTCCAGAAACTTTTTGCGGAGATTTCAAACTGAGCAAAATGACTTTTTGGGTCGGATAATTACCGGTGATGAGACTTGGGTGTATTCCTGGGATCCTGAAACAAAGCGGCAGTCAGCCGAATGGAGAGACTTTGATGAGCCTCGTCCAGAGAAAGTTCGACGCAAACAAGGGGCTCTCAAGGTCATGCACATGATATTTTTGACTTGAATGGTGTGATTCTGCGCTGGCCTGTACCTATAAGCACCACAATCAATGCACAGTACTACAAGAAGGTGCTGCAAGACAAACTCAGACCTGCCATTTGAAAGAAACGACCCAGGCTGTTGGAGTCAGGCATCTTGTTTCACCACGACAATGCGCCAGTCCATACGGCCCGGGCAGTGACAGACGTTTTGGCTGGCTACAAGTGGGAACTGCTGGAGCATCCTCACTATTCACCTGACCTTGCTCCCTGTGATTTTCACCTATTCCCTAAAATGAAAGAACATCTTCGCGGCCAGCGATTTGAAACAGAAGAGGACATTATTCAGGCTACGAAAGTAGCAATAAAGAACCTGGACAAATGTTCTTACGTCACTGCATTTAAAGACTGGTTACAACGGATAGAGAAATGCGCCAACAATGGTGGATGTTACGTTGAATAGGTCAGATATTAAAGGCAATCTGTGCCAAATTTCATCATCTTATGCCTTTTGGTTGTTGATTTATGGAGGTGGGAAACTTATTTATGAAACGGACCTCGTAAGAATTCAGATTAATCCTCTTGTTGTGCACGTCAAAATTTTATTCAAGTTTTCAGGAGATAATAGCAATACTCTATCGGCCCTATGTATTTTGATGGAAACATCAAAATGATAAAGCATTTTGCAGTTGTTTTTTTTAAAGAGTTGTCACGGCTTCTACAAAGAAAATAATAATACATCGGTATTGCATGTTATTGACACACTTTTGAAACCGAGCAGTAATTGTTGTTAGATAATTTTTCTAAGTATTATTAGCTTCCATCATAAACACTGAATATATTACATATTTAGCCTAAAGCAAAGCTTCTTTACTGTTTATTTATAGATGGTAAAATATCGTTTTGTTCGACAGTGTTTATTGGTTCTGTAGTGGTGATTTGTTGGTCATAAATTCCCTTACACAGTATGCAATAGAACCCTATGTAAAGTTGAGTATCATAAAATCAAATTCACGAAATGCATTGAGACGGGAATGGTTTACCCGTTCTCTAAGATATTATATATGATGAAATACGGAAGCTGAAAAATTCTTGCGAGACATTCAAATTTAAAAAAAGAGCCAACTAATTATTTATAGACACTATAGTAATGCTATATTGATGAGGGTGCTGTTTTGTTGGGGTTTTTTTTATTTTGTGGTTTGTTTGATTTTTGGTTTTATGATTTTTATCTTTAGTAGCTTTCGATCATAGAAGTCCCTCATATCAGTTTAAGAGGTTTTGATAATAAAGTTAAACAAGAAAAACAAATCATGTTCATATAATAAAACAGTTAGGTTACTTCTTCTTCTTCTTCTTCTTCTTCTTCTTCTTCTTCTTCTTCTTCTTCTTCTTCTTCTTCTTCTTCTTCTTCTTCTTCTTCTTCTTCTTCTTCTTCTTCTTCTTCTTCTTCTTCTTCTTCTTCTTCTTCTTCTTCTTCTTCTTCTTCTTCTTCTTCTTCTTCTTCTTCTTCTTCTTCTTTTCTTCTTCTTCTTCTTCTTCTTCTTCTTCTTCTTCTTCTTCTTCTTCTTCTTCTTCTTCTTCTTCTTCTTCTTCTTCTTCTTCTTCTTCTTCTTCTTCTTCTTCTTCTCCTCCTCCTCCTCCTCCTTTTCCTCCTCCTCCTCCTCCTCCTCCTCCTCCTCCTCTTCTTCTTCTTCTTCTTCCTCTTCTTCTTCTTCTTCTTTTCCTTCTCCTTCTTCTCCGTCTTCTCCGTCTTCTCCTCCTTCTTCTTCTTCTTCTTCTTCTTCTTCTTCTTCTTCTTCTTCTTCTTCTTCTTCTTCTTCTTCTTCTTCTTCTTCTTCTTCTTCTTCTTCTTCTTCTTCTTCTTCTTCTTCTTCTTCTTCTTCTTCTGCGTTCCCGTGACATGGGCAGTCTGTCAAATCTGACGTCCGATGGTTCTGATAAACTCCAACGTCAGGTAGAGGTTTTGTTCAATTCCATTGAGTTTCTAATGGAGTTTTGTGAGATTACTTTTAAATTTTAGTTTATTTTTTATACCTTGCCTAATACAACGTGGAGTTATACTTAACTTAACAATACATTTAGTTAAAATCCGAGTGCCTCTCATATAAATGAAGATTGTTTTAGCAGGAGAAAGATATAGCTCGAATAAAGGTAATAGCTTTGAAGCTTTTTTTTAACGTTAGAGATTTTGCCTCCATAGGATGCGAGTAAGTTTGCTCCAATTCGTTTGCTTATAAATCGGCTAATTCATTGGGTTTAACAACATTTTCGCTACCTAGAAAAACTTTACCATGTGTTCTAGCGGCCCATTAGCCGGTAACAAAGTTGGGAGAAGGCCATTTCGCGATGCCAGTTTGGTATCTTGAGCAAAGGGGAGAGCAGATAGGTTTTGTTCTATTAAATTAGAACATTATTAGCAAGGTGTTGTTTAAAAAGGCACGAAACATAACCAGTGAAGAAGAGTTGGTCTTCCTAATTTACAAGAATAAACGAGTTTAAATTCTGGAACTTGTCTGAAAAGTGAAGTTAGTGAAAAAGGGAGCGAGCGAATAAGAGTACATCATGGAATTTGAACAAAATTTTATTTTGGGATTTTGAAAAATAGTCAAGGAAAAACTACATCAAGCTTTTTCATGATCTGCGGGTGTTGGCCAGAAATCTTCATACTGTTGCTTGAAACAAACCAGTAACATGAAGGTCTTTGAAACTTTTGCGAAAGAAGAAACAGGAGGAAGTTAAAGAGGTGTAACGAAGAGCTCTCACTCAAACATCGGTCATAAAAGGGGAGGTGTCTCTGGAGAGGGGTTTACCTACAGTGTCTGTCGTATATAATTATTAGGGAACCGAGACTCATCAGCATCATTAAGTTCATCCTCTTGTCCGGGTATCGCTTTTGTAGGTGACGGCTCCCCAAGGAGGTGATGCGTCGAACCAGAGAGAGCTCTTCAGGCGAAGATGGTAAAAAGATTAATAAAGATCGCCGAGTGTATGAGAGCAAGGAGGCACTCAGAGGCAGATAGGATTGTGGGATCTGAGTGAAATAAATATATCTCTCTTGTTTGGTAATATTTTTTTTCTTAGTTTTCTTACCCAATACTGGTGTTAATGATACATGTAACATTAAAGATCGGCAACATAAGTGACAGATGCAGCAAATACAATATTGATTTACCAAAACAAAATAATGGCCCTGGGTTTAGGCTTTCAAATCAAAGGTGGCCTCAAATCTTACTAATTACTGCTATGGTATTTGAAGGTGAAGGAAGGCAGATTCAGTATATGTTTGGACCAATACCTAGAACAATGAATTTCATTTTAGTTGAGCCAAAGATTGCCCATGGTTGTTCTTTTAATTTTTATGTGATATATTCTAGTGTCTGGCAACTCTTATCAGTTTCTTATCTGATATTCAACAACGACGCTCAGGTATTTTTTCTTCCGTGGTTTGATTCTATCAGCAGCTGTTGCATGATTTGGGATCATTTGTTCTTACATGAATAAATAAATTTAGGTTTTAAAAAAAAAAATTAAAAATGTATAAATACTCATTCATTTATTTTAACTTTCAACTAGGGTGTCAATATTGAGAATTTTTTGTGACCAAAATTTCATAATCTGGCTGATCTATGAAAAATATCGGAAGAGAATACATAATTTACAAGATATTTTTCTATGAGACGCACCGACTATGAACAGTGCAGACCATGTCATAAGCCCCAGACGGGAGTTCATTTCAATAAGAGGTTTAACCTTATGCTCTAACTGTCCTAATCTCGATATAGCCCAGGTTGGGGATCTTTCTCTACAAGCACAACTCTCGTGGGAACAAGTTGTCTCGAGAAATTGGTACTGACATGGCATCGACGGAGGTGCTGCCCAGGAGCTAAATTGGATTCATGCAAACAGCTGCGAATAGCGCGAGTAGTGAAGGGATCGAGAAGGGCCGCATCGATTGAAGGTTTAAAGTTTTGCTCAACCAACTTTGGCTGAATACAGCTGGCTCCGCCATCAAGGGGGAAGATTGCTCAATTGACTCACTAGTGCAAATTTTTAACGCAAGCTAAGAGCGGTTCCCTTGCTTTTGGGGGGATACAGAGAAAGAGTCAGAGGGGGTGGAGAAGGGAGGGAAGGACAGGCGGGAAGGGAGCGTGAGACGAGAAAATGAGAGGTTGCGAGGGGAAAAGAGGCTAAGTCTGTAAAGAATCCTCTTCATCATTTCAAAAAAGTAGTTGTTTATGTTAAGCTTTGACGTAATCCGAGTTTTAAAGGATTTTTTGCGACATAATGACTTGTCTTTTGCCTGAATGAAATTTCACTGCAGAAGTTGTAGACTGAAAAAAAGGATGACTTTTTTAATTCGTTTGTCTTAAACAACTTTTTTCAAACTTAGACATTTGGTAAACACTATCTGAACATAAAATGTTTGAGCTAAGCTCAAATTTTTTTCCCTTTTTCTTTATGTTAATCCTACGAAAACAGTCTGCAGTATGACTGTTTTATTGATCTAGTTCACTCAGATATTTCAAAAAGTTACAAAGCAATTAAAGTGACAAAATTCTTTGTACGAAGAGGGATTGCCCTCTCGCAAGAAACTTGTTAAACTCAAATATATTCAAGTTAAGCTGTACCACAAAATTTATCAATCCGAACGTCTCCACAATTCAAATTAGAAAAGGTTCCACAAATGACTATAAAAGAATAAACTGTTAAATGGTCGGATTGGGATATACAGGCAACATACATGAGTATTATGTACAGGTAGGATATTTATATTGTCATGAAAGGTTTATGATAGGAGGTATCGTTAAGTTCTCAAAAAGAAAAATGATTAGTTGAAGGTAAAAACTATGAATCATTTCTTATTAAATTAAACAAAGCATTTTAACTGCTAACACTGTATACCAAGCTAAACCACTTTTACGTTTTTATAGAGGTGTTTTGAAAGGCATTGAGTCATTGACGTATTAGCAACATTTTACTCTACGCTCTCCTTAGATACATCACTGTTTTTTTTTAATTTCACATTCTACATACAGTACTCAGGAGCAATAAGAAGAAAAAAGGTTCTTTTCTAGATGGGCGCAAACATTTTAGTATGAAAGGCTAGGCTTTATCACCATTAATTTGCCAAAACGTTCCTTCAATGAGTAGATTTTACTAACAGCTTAAAAAGATCAAGATTACCTAGAGTCGTTAACCCTTTCAGTAGGCTTGTGACAATCTTGCTCTTGAGAAAGATTGATGATTAATTGTTAGGAACCATTTCCACGGAGTTTTTTTTTCTTTAAGGAAAGCAATATTATGACTATTTCATCCTGGACTGTCTTACCTTCTACGAAGAGATTCACAATTTTAATGCTGATTGGTGAAGTGTTAATTTGACATCTATATATGCCCTGGTCAGAGTAGCGAACGTCACGAATGTGGAGGTTCCAGTCGAATTGATATGGCCGCTCTATTGATATCCTGGAAGAAAAATAAAAATGATCTTTACTTTTGTTTTTGCCTCAACGCAATTTTATTTAATTTTATCCGTTTTTCATTAATGCTACTATCACTCCTCCTCCTCCTCCTCCTCCTACTACTACTACTACTACTACTACTACTACTACTACTACTACTACTACTGCTGCTGCTGCTGTTGCTGCTGCTACTACTACTACTACTACTTGTATTACTACTACTACTACTACTACTACTACTACTACTACTACTACTACTACTACTACTACTACTGCTGCTGCTGCTGCTGCTGCTATTACTACTTCTCTTACTACTACTTCGACTACTAATACTACTACTACTACTAATACTACTACTACTAATACTACTACTACTACTACTACTACTACTACTACTACTACTACTACTACTACTACTACTACTACTACTACTACTATTACTATAAATAGCTACTACTGCAACCACTACCATCACCACAATTATAAAAACTATCACTATCACTATTACTTTTATTCATCTTACAACTACCAACATTTTTTGGGTTTCATATAACATTTCCTTTAAATCTTTAGTTTTGTAACGCATTGGGAAAGCATGGCAAGCAAATTAAATTCACTTGAACTGTCTCTATGCAAATAATCTTTGTCTATATTAAAGTGTTAAAATCAATTGCTTGATTCCGCAAATTGTTTAATAAGATGTATCAAAAACAAAAATTATGACAAAATCTAAAGTAGTCCGCCAGGACAGCCATGAGACTTTTTCGTGCTGTGAATTTTTCCATTTGCTTTCGTACTATCGGGCGAGTGCATATTTCGGCAAGTATGTCCATACAGATGTTGTGATGGGTGGTTGGATTTTAATTCGTTCTAGTCATTGGTGATGTGAGAGGATCGGTATGTTCATGCTAATTGAAGACACATCGTCTATGAAGAGCAGTTTAATAACTGCTTATGTTGTTGTTGTTGTGACCAATGTTGCATTTTTTTGCAAATTCTGTACCTGTTTCTACTCCTTCTGTGTAATATAAACTTCCTCTACATTTTCTATTTCTAAAAATAGTAACACTACTTGTTCCTACCCCGCTTTGAAGGAAAATTCAATCAAGATGTAAATGCATCATCTTTATAATTTATATCGACTCTATTCATCATTAATTTTGACTCACCTTTCATCGTCAATTATTCGTCTGTCTTCATGAGTTAATAGTGTCGCTTGTTCGTCAGTCCAGATCACCTGAACCCAACCAAAAATATTAATGAAATCATCATCATCATCATCATCATCATTATCATTATCTTCGTGGTTATAATCACAGTCATTATTGTCACCATTATTGTCCTATTTATCACCACCACATCTCATTATTACGATGGCGTTTGTGTCTGTCGGCATACTGTGCCACAAAATGAAACGACAAAATGGCTTAAATTGCAGGAATTTTATTCGTCATTAAATCGTCTTTAAAGTTGTTGGTTTTTTTTAGGAAAGTTTTGTAAAAAAAAAAAAAATATGCTGCAAAAGTCAGCCCTTGTTTTACGATATATATATATATATTTTTTTTTTTAATTTCAATTGTGTTCTTTAACTTGTTTATTATTTCTAGAGGAACAAAAAACCTCCCATTATATTGCGAATACGTTTGTTTTATCATTATAAATGCTTTGTTCTGAATTGCTAGCGTCCTCTAAGTGCCTCCCAGCGCTTTACACATGGACAATTATACTGCGTCTTATCATATTTAACATTGCCTTGGGCTCGGCAACATTTACATTTCTTTAGAGTAATCTAAAATTTCGATTCTCAAATTAATATAAGATCCCTTATAACAAATTCAATAGCATTGTAAGGAGAAGAAGTGTTCTTTTAGATTGTTGATGTATCTGAAATTAAATTGCAGAGCAAAGTCGAGTTCCTTTTTCCGTCTAATTTATCATGTGCTTATAATCTTTTCATATTTCCGCATTTATTTTGATCTCATTTTGTTAATTCCTGTATTCGCTGTTAATGTTTGATTATGTAAAATTATTAAGTACAGCGTATGAGCCATACAAAATTCATAACAAAAATAGCCAACAGTTTTCAACGCATGTTGCTAGACTGTTTGTATATCACCAAACACACCCTACAAGTCTGTTCATAATCAAATGGGTCTAGAAAGCAAAAAAAACATAAACAATTATTCAACATTAATAATATGATCAAGACCTTTGTTTGACATATATCGTTAACAATAAAGCACAACAATTAATTAGAGAAAAGATTACTAAACAGTACATAGTTATGGTTAATTTTCAGGTTTTACAAAGTTTGTCAAAATTATACTTTGCTCTTTTTTATTCCTATGGATTTATATACATTGATTCAAGAGCTTAAATAGAAAGGTTTCGTCTGATAGTAAAGAAACATTAATTCTATCATGATTTTTAAGCTTATGTTATAACAGCTAAAGATTATGTTTAACTATCTTAATTCAAAAAAAAAATTAAAATTACCTTATAATTTCCTAGCGATTCTATAGGACACGGCAGCACTGCTGTGGTTTTCTCTTTCACGGTCACGTTTACCCTTAACGTGTCCATCCTGGGCTGCATAACTGTCAGAGCTAAATAATTATGAGGGGAAAAAAAAGAAATCTGATTTAAAAGATGTCAGAACAGCAACTGGTATTTGGTTGAAAGTTCTTGTCATTCGTTCTCGGTTCATTCCAATAACACACATTAGATATTTCAATTGTTAAATTTGGGTCATAAAAAAGAATACCACAATTAAGATCCGTATGGCAAGGCTAAAAAGAGTTTAAGTGCATAAGTCATTTAATAAAAAAAAATAAGATTTAGAAAAAAATCAATGGAAGATCAAATACCTTCTTCGAAAGAAACATTGGCTGCCGTTGAAGTATATAAGACCATATAGACTTTTATCAATAAAGCTTTTATTGATTTTTATTATTATTATTATCATTATTATTATTATTATTATTATTATTATTATTATTATTATTATTATTATTATTATTATTATTATTATTATTATTATTATTATTATTATTATTATTATTATTATTATTATTATTATTATTATTATTATTATTATTATTATTATTATTATCATTATTGTTGTTGTTGTTGTTGTTGTTGTTGTTGTTGTTGTTATTATTATGAGTGGCATAATTTACGCAACTCCTTTCTTTTCCTTGAATGAATTTACAATAAGAAGTCATCCAACTCTTTGGTGAAGTAAGCACTTTTATTGCGAGCATTGACATTTAAGCTCGAACCTGTTTTAAATGCTTCGACAATAAACAGTTTTTTTTGGAAGTTTCAATCAAACAGGGATATATCGTGTCCAGCTTTCATTCTGTAAAAGATCTTTTTTGCGTGATTTATTTCAGGACCTTCACCCAATTAGCTTTAGATGGGCATTACTGATGCGTATAGCAAGGAAACGAATGTGCTTGTTTCCAGTTCTAGAGCAAAGTATTATTGTAGTTTCGTCGGAATCTCTACAGATTATTAGGTTCTGGTCAAGTCTTAGACAAGTCTGGGTAGAAAACCCAACATCAGATAATATAAGTCAGAGTTTAATAGGGGTACCAACTCAACCCACAAAAAGTTTCAATGTGTAATTATTTTTTTTTAATTATGATTATTGTTGTTACTGTTATCATTATTATAATATTACTGCTTTTATTAGCATCTGATCATAAAGCAAGTAACTCCAGTCATGTGTAAAACCCTTAAACCCTTGAGAAACGGAATCTGGGAGAATGTAACTAATTTAGTTAAAAACTTGAAGAATAAGAAAATATGACTCGATGAGATTAAATCGAGTGGCATCTAAAATAAAAATATTTCGAAGAGTAAACTTTAAAGCCTAAAAGTATTTTTATGTGATATTTTATGTGTCACATACATCTATAGACTATAAAATGTATTCATCTGGCAACTGCGTGTATATGAAAGGCAGACAAGGCTAGGTTGTTTTGTTTGTTTTTGTTTCTTTTTCTTTCTGTATTTTTTTTCCTTTTTGGGTCCATTTTTTCACATTAATCATTAATTTGATTTAAATAAGTTTAATACCGAGTCTCGGTCAAAGAAATAAATATTTTATTCGTAATTATGATCCCTGTTTTTGCCAAATCCCATTGAAGGTGAACAAGTTTTATCAGTTTTATCCCCCAGAGGAATAGTTAAATGATTTACCGAAAAAAATGCTTCTTCGCCTCGCATAATAAATTTCACCTCTGGTTTGGAATTATCGTGCTGTCGGCAACTTGTATCTAGTCCTGATTGGCAGGCCGTGGACGTGTATCGTGCCAAATCTACCAAGCCTGGAATATTTACATATCAGAACAAGTGTTTGATCTCGCCGCCAATGGTGGCAAGGGAAACTCGCCTCAATCTTATTCAATTTGCGAGACCCAGAATGTTCGCATCTTTCCAGCCCCAGACGAACCTATTGAAAAGCTGCTGAATTTGAAAGTGGACAAGATGTCAATGGCTCTAACTGTGTTAGTAACGTTTCCTCTCTCATCTTCCTTAGGAAAAAAAAGCTCTTGCTCCTATGTATTCCCGTTACTTTTCTTTGAGTTCACTACGTTGTTAATCTATGTTTTAATAGTCGGAATCTTCCGTTGTCCGTTCCTATTGTTCCATACGGTATGGCTACATTTGAGTTAGATTTTTTTTTCAAACATGCAGTTGATTTTTGACAGGTTTTGTTAAAAGCAATGTAGTTATTACTCCGTTGACTGTTTGGTTGTATTTGTAGAATCATTTCATATCCAGGATTCTAGAAATGTTTAGAGTGCCTTTCCTGTGCTAAAGATCTTTACGGCTGAAACAAGCCTGAGAAATATTGCCAATGTGTAACGCACATGTTTTGACCTATCAAAGGGTTGTTTGTCTGTGCTATATTTCTTTCCTGATTTGCTCATTCACATTTTTCACGGACTTTATAAGTTCTCCTTATGGTTTTCCGGGTTAGACTTTCCAGAAGTAATGAAAATCCCCCTGAGAGTGATTGGTTCAATTAGTGCCAGACGTGACTTAAATTCAAATAGAAATACAGACTCACGTTATCAAGCTGTTGTTTTTTTTTCCTACTTAGCAATGACTATCTCTGATCGCAGGTTGGCTGACCATAATTGTTTGCTCCGCGTAATGTTGTTTTCGTAATTTGTTCTTCATAGTTAAAAAAAAGTATAATGAATTAACTTAAATCTATTAAAACGTTTACATTTTTTTCATACTTTTGTAGTATTTTCATCTGTCTCGGCCTGTTTTCGCTGGGTTGTATTTGTTCCAAATTTATAATCTTATGTTTATATAAAGATTTTTTTTTAGTTTTCTTTAGTTTGTTGGTTTTCAAATTTGGCTTACAGACAACAGACGAAAATAATCGTACAATCTTCTAATGAGTGTGAAACTAATGGTATTCATATTCCCAGCCAATAACCAAAGTCCATGCATGCTGTGGTTGCTAAATTTTCTGTGGGCTTATAAAACAGAACATAGAAAAAGATGAGGAAAGAAGTGGGCAGTGGTCAAATTCTGGGGAGACAGATACATCTGGCGCACTAGCTAGAAACAAAATGCAAAAACAAACTGCTGCTACTGAAGAAATATACTTTTAAACAGGCAATGTGGACAAACGTAGAGACAAAAAAAGACTGAGCATTACCGTTACACATGGTGAGATGTCAGGAAATATGAAAAGTCAAACAAAGCTACAACATTGGAGGCTCATGGAAATTGAGAATATGTCCTGAGGTGTATTTTTAGATTTTTATTAATGTTTAGTGATGTGTTGCGAATAAGATTTTTATTTATGTTTAGTGATGTGTTGCGAATAAGACTGTTATTTTAATTCTTAATTTGTGTAGACCTATAACTCGATTGTGGCAGGACAAAAAAGGATTTTTGAATATCGTTTCACTGGATGAGCCTTGATCATGAATATGCAGATACTCGCCAACATCTACTCCCAATCTTAAACGTACAATCTTGATCTCTCATGATCTGGACAATCTACGGATGGATAGAGGTTCCAAACAAAAACACTTCTATTTTTATGATGGATTAAGAACCGGACCACTTCACAGTTAGCCTAGACTTAAAGACATACAGACTGATTAGGAAGGAGGACGTGAGGCACCTATTGAGCCGATAGCAGAGACAATAGCAGGTGGTCAGGCATCACAGAGATAGCTTGGCTGGGGACAAAAGAAACTCAGATTTACAGGATGTTGAAAAGCACGGGCTCTTCCCGCAAATTCTGTCTTTTTATGACTGGCCGAGAAGATGATTGTCCTATCACGTGACGATTTATGAGGAAAGTAGCTATAGGCTGAACTAGAAATATCTGAAATGTAATGAATTGCTTACATCATGTCTTTTTTTTCTAAGTATTTTGTAAAAATAGCATTTGCTTATTTGTTCATGTTTATCATTATCTCTTTTTCTCTGCATTGTTTAAACGTTTTTCATTGCTTGTCTGTCACTCTAAAAACCTCTTTCCCTTTATCTCTCTTTCTTTCTCTCTCTCTTTTTCTCTCTCTCACTTTCCCTCTCTCTCTCATTCACTCTCTCCCTATTTTTTTCCCCTTTTCTCTCTTTTTTCTCTATTTTAATCCCCCTTGATTTACAACTGTTTCTAACATCTTCTTCATCAATCACCTTATTCTTTCCAAACCGGCTATTTTTTTAACGACCTTTCTGTACTTGTTTAATGTCGGTCGAATATTTTATTACATTTTTTTTTTGTTGTTCTTATTTTTCTCAATGATTTTCCGTAGTTGTGTATATCTGTGAATCCTCACGAGATCTTTTTCATGCCCTTTTTCTGTTGCGCAATACTGCAATTTATCTTCTAATAACACCATTTTCGTTTTTTGTTTGAACCGTGTTTTCTGGGTTTTTAATTTAATGCTGAAACTTTCCTCCTTTTCCCTTCCTAATAGCAACGTTAACTGCCTCACTCAGTAACTGTCCCACCCTCTTGGTAATTACATTAATTTGTAACTAAACAGAGTATCAGTATAACACTATTTAGACACGGCCCTTCAGGCTGCGCCGCGGCTAGTCAGAGCAAAGAATACAGAGGATAAAAGAAGTGGTATTGATTCTTCGTGTGACCACCAAACGAATAACTCCCTGTTTCTCGCAGTCTAGGATATACACAAACGAAAAGATTTGGTCACGTCTAGAACCTCGCCAAAACCATCCGCTATTTTGTTTCCTTAGGAATCAATTTGCAGCAAAGTGAACGTGCTGGACTAAGCATACGGGCTTGATGTTACTTAGACCCTCTCAGCTTGTACAATATCTCGTAATGCTCAACTACCACAAGTCATGAAGCGCCGGATTGACAAATTCTCAACACAAAGCACTCAATGTACTCTGCTCAAACATTGCAATGGTCTGTTTTACTCACGTATACCTTAACTCGTCTCGAGAGTTTTTATTTTGCTCTTGCAATAACGATGACACCGGTATTATAATGCCATTGGACTCATATCTTCAAAGTAAAGATACTAAGCACTTTACTCCATTGTTGAAATGTACTTATTTTTGGGGTGAGATCGCTTTCAAATTTAAACACCCTAAAGAATGTCGCAAAGTTAGTCATTCTCTGAATATTTGCATCACATAAGTCTAATGTATCTGCTTGTTGTGTATTTTGCACCTCTACAATTTCTCTCTTTTGCAGGTGATGATCATCTTTCTACTGTCGTGCAGAAAAGGATTTTCTCTAGTCTCAAATATTTTTCTAGGACTCCAGCATCCTGTCGAAACCTGTCATAGGTTGCCGGCGGCCCTCCAATTTGGCGTTACTCGGACACTCAATGTTTGGCTTCCATCTTGAACACTGTCGGCGCCATCCGAGCAAAAGTCACGCAAGCAAACAGTGCCCAATGGGCCCCTAAGGTTATGGATGGGTGTACCGGGGCGGGCTATATTTTCCACACCGTTGAGGGGAGTGAGAGCTTGCAGATTTGCATTTAGAGTTCCTAAAAAAGGTTTGGATATCCGCAGAACACATGGTTGATGAGCAATATAAATTATAATTATCTGAATAGCGAAGAAAGTCGCGCTGCGACATTCAACTAACAACGCTCAGTTGCTGGTTCTAAACAACATGCAGTTTATTGTTTCTCTTTGGTAAGAGTATCTGTGGTGTATTGAGAAATTTTAAGACTTAGGAGAATCTTGCTTTAAAACGCATCAGCGCTTGGTGTTGTCTTCACGTCGGTCGGGGGCAATTAAGCCTAGCCCCTATATTTCTACGATTATTTGAAAGCACCTTCTTCTCCAGGTATTGCAATATGGAGAGGTTGGGGGGGTTATTACACTAATAATTTTTAGCAACTTTCTACAACTTACAGTATAATTTATTGTTAACTAACTGCCACGCCCTAGGACAGTTTGGTTAGGGAGAGAGAACGGCGAGAATGGGTGAGGTATGAAAAAAATCTGATGTCAGTTTGATACATCGCTATCAATTTTCCTGGGCGTAGGGAGTAGAACTTTCCATCTTCCGTAATTCAGGCCATATTAATGGATGATATATACATAATTATATATATATATATATATATATATATATATAGAGAGAGAGAGAGAGAGAGATTTAGATTTAGATTTGTGTACATGTATATTTATATGTGTGTGTGTGTTCCGGACTAAATCTTCAGCTAAGTGAGCACAAGAAAGCTTTTTTTACTTAAGCTCTACCTGGTGATGTATGGTGTAAAACTAACGCGAGTTGCACTGTAAGTTCATGTGTTACTTCATCTTTTTTTCATATATGTATATATAAAACAATATTATTCACTTGATTTGCTCCATTTTTTTTTTTTTTTTTTTGAATAGGCGAGAGTACAAAAAATTCAGTCATTGAGTACAGACCATAAACCAAATGCAAAAAAAATAACTAAATAATGATTTTGAGGGTTATAAGAAAGGGGAAAGAAATATATACGTGATTATTTTTTACTAGTTCTTTGAGGAAATTTTATCCTAAGCAAGAATAATCAGAACGATATTTTAAGATTGATTCACAAACCTGTTTCTGACGGAGGTTGTTTATTGATGACAATTTTATTTTGTAGGTCGATAATTAAGAATTGCTACAACAAAAGAAAATGAAATATCCAAGAATACTCTGCCGGCAGTCAGGGTGCGTAAAGATATACACTATTTAATATGATGTGTCTTTTCAAACCTGATTTTTTTCCTTTTTTGTGTTTTTGTTTTGTTTTTGTTGTTTTTTTTTCCCTTTTTCTTGTGTCTGTAAAACAATGAACTTTATGTTATCTGCCTCATTCTGAAAATGATAAATGCGGCGGAGTCAACTTAGTCAATTTGAAATTAAAATTCGGATGCTCGAGCAATGGCCAAAATCTGAAAAGTAATTAATTCATTTTTAATATTTTGATTTGAAAGGCACTAATTTTGGACTAAAGTAGATCGTCAGTTTCAGTTTGATCAAAATCCGTGTAAAAATAAGTCTTCAGAGCGTTCCGAAGATGGGCGAGACTTTTTTTTTTTTTTTTTTTTTTTTTTGGATAGACTGTTATTTGTATAACACTATCTCTTACTAGTGTAATAATGATTGGAAAGTTTACTGAAAAGGTCAGAGTTCAGAATCCAGATGAAAAACACTTAAAACTCATTAGGCACCACAGTTCTGTGTCCTTATTTGGTCTTTTTTTTTAAATAAGGCGGCACATTCCTTAAAATAGTGGGTCTTGAAAAAGGAGGACAATAGAGAAGAAAAACGGAAAACTGTGCAACAAAAATGTAATTCACAAGATATATGGATGTGGTCACGAAAAGTGTTATGGCTGATCATTGTGTTGGTCACTCAAATAGCGATTCAACCAAAACCAGCCAATACTGCTTTGCAGAGAGAGCTTTTAGTTTTATTTCTTGAAAGATTTTTTTTTTTTGCATACGTATACAAATCATTTTAAGGTAATCTAGTCGGTTTCTGCATAAAAAAAGAATGTGAAGAAAATAAAGGATTTTGTTGAACTCAATAGCAATAAAGGAAAGTTTTCATAATAATATGTATCTGAAATAATTTATGTATAAATACTTGATTAGACTGGCATACTGGTTGTATTATGTGCTTATCAAAAAGTAGATTTTTGTCATAGAGAATTACACATTCTGTCAACCCAAAACAAAATAAAACATTGCGATGAGAAACATGTCAGACTTACAATTTAATATAGTCCACCTAATGGGCTAACTAAGAAACTATTCCTTTAACGCATAATTTTATCTACTGCCTCAGCGCAAATCAGCATGTAATACTGGTCTGTGTAGAATCAGAATAAATAAATAGATTTATCTATTTATTAAAGCATAGATTAACGATAAATCTGAACAATTTATGAAAGTTCTCAACTATGAGAGCTTTTAATGATGATAGACAATCACGTGTCTGACGAGAACAGAGGATAAATAACAGCAGTCACCTCCGTTCGAAAAACCATTAAAGTGTGTAGATACATTTAAGATAAGATAGTTTGCCACTATATTGTATGTATGTGTGTGTATATATATATATATATTATGTGTGTGTGAGTGTGTGTGTTTATATTGTAGATAAGTAGATAGATTTATGCATAGATGTGAATGTTGAAAAAAGAACAGTCATTAATTGAAAAAGATAGCAAAGATAAGAAAGCAGCTCTCGCTACTATTTTAAAACATTGCAGTTTTGCTTGTTTGCCGTTCATTTAAATTTATATGGAAGACCACTTCTAAGCCATTATGTTTTCACAGTATTATTGAAACTTAAAGCCATGAACTTAAATAACAATCCAATTGTAGC
>JAWDGP010004617.1:237500-245000 GCA_033675545.1 Elysia crispata | reverse complement strand
CAAAAATTTTGTTAACATAGAAACCCCTACTATTTGGGAATAGTGTCAGATATTCTGCTTGAATTCCTCTTTTCGGATCAGATCCATTGTTTGCTTGATAGACTTGATAATATCAATAGTATTGCTTTTTCACCTCCTCTCCCTTTTCCCCTTTTCTTTATTCTGGTTATTAAATAAACTATAATAATAACCGGTATAATGTTCCAAAATTGTGAATTATTTATTTCTTTATTTATAATTATTATTATTATTATTATTATTATTATTATTATTATTATTATTATTATTATTATTATTATTATTATTATTATTATTATTATTATTATTATTATTATTATTATTATTATTGTTGTTGTTGTTGTTGTTGTTGTTGTTGTTACTAACTTAGCTTTCTATCAAAGAAACATTTCATCCACATCCAATCAATAAGTAAAAGTCAATTAAGCAATGTGTTAATGTTATTATAAGCCACGACATTGTTGGGCTAAAACCTTGTTTTTTTCTCACAAACTGGATCTTATCATTTTCCTCTTTCCTTATTCTACTCTTAATATGATTTTACTAGAGTAACAGTGGCCTTTAAGTTCTTACAATGAGATTGATAGTGTAATTAAGATTTAAGATGCAAGGTGAATAACTAGAAACTGTCAAACCTCAGCCTTTCAAGAATGTGTAAGAAATACTAAATACTAAGTCTTTGACCTCTCTCTCACTCTCTCTCTAAATCTATCTCTCTCCCTCTCTCTCTCTCTCTATCTATCTATCCAGCTATCTATCTCTCTCTCTCTCTATCTATCTCTCTCTCTTTCTATCTATCTCTATCTCTTTTTCTTTCAATTCCTCTCATTCGCTATATATTTCTCCATTTGGCTATTTCCTTGAGCAGTGCCCTTCAGCGCAAATGCATGTCTCAATCTCAAGGCGTGCAGGGCGTGCAAATGACAGGGTTCGATTAAAAAGCAGAGATTGTTCAGTTAAGACTCTAACATAATATAAAATGATGAATCTAGCTTGCTAAAATCATCCATTTTAATCACTGTATAGTTTAAAGATCAAGGTATGAACATTTCCTTTTCAAGTGTCCCTAGAGTTAAAGCCATGAAAAAATTAATAATAATAATAATAATAATAATAATAATAATAATAATAATAATAATAATAATAATAATAATAATAATAATAATAATAATAATAATAATAAGAATAAGAATAACAATAATAAGAATAACAATAATAAAAATAATAATAATGATGATGATGTTAATAAATAAGGATTTTTCAGAAGATGAAAAGTTATAAAGTACAAACAATGTATTTAATGTTCAAAAACATACATTAAGCTGAAGGCATAACTCTTGTAATTCGCTGGATTTATTTGAAGAGACAAAATAAACTAAGTAATTTAGGGAATCATTTTTTATGTAACTTCCAAATTTTTATCCTTGTGTTTTTCTATTTTAAAGCTGAAATCAGATTTAAATTTTGGTCGTTTTGGTTAATATATTTTTATTATTTTAAGAGAATAACGATATACACTTACCGAAATGAAAAACATTATAGTTATGAGGGACCATAAGTCCCCAAAATCTCCCAAAATTTGTATTGGTTTTAGTGACGTGCAAGTGTTAAACCTCTTTTCATATTTCAAACGGTTTGAATTCCATGTTTCTCTGTCAAAAAGCATGCTGCTTTAAGTTAATCTATGAGCCTCATTCATTTTATTCTTTTATTTACTTTTGTTCCTTTTATCACTTTTTTCGGTTAAATCTCTGTAGGTTGGTACAGGATTCTAGGGAAAAATAATGGGTAGTTCGTAAATCCGACATACACTGTTAAAAATCTGTTAATGTTTGTCATAGAAATTTATCAACTTTATTCAAGATCTTGGCCTGAAGAATAAAGATTGTATTGGTTTCTTGTAAATCGAACTGTCGAATAGGAACTGTTGAAGAGAAAAGAACCATATGCTCTATAAATGGGAATTAAGGTTCGCTCTTATTTTTTTTTCAAATCAGCCAATTAAAAAAGCACATAGGGAAATTAAATTTATAGTTATTAGTAATGGCTTTGAAGAACTAATTGATTCTTAGCTTTCTTTGCTGCTTCAAACCCCCAAAGACACACATTAAAAAGTTTTGAGTGGTGAAGGAACTCATAGTCATGACAGTAACTTTTAGAAAAGAATGAGGTGCATAAATTATTCGTATGCTCATGAAAAGATAATATGATCCGCATTTTTCTTTTGTATTTCCTCTAATGGCCCATTTTTTCATTTTTTGCTCAATAATTTTTTAAGTTGTATATTTTTTTTCTATTTTTGAGCTCCGGTGGCATAAGAGAAAAATATCCAACCTGGCTGATATTTGTAGGAAAATTACGCGCAGATTTTTATTATTACTTTTTTTGAGAGTCTCGTTTTCTCAAGTCCAAACTGCCTGACGGGAGCTTCTTTGGTATGCAAAAAAAGCCTGACACCAACTTGTTCCGGATGGTCTACGCAAACAAAATAATACGTTTCTCTCTTCCAGTGTCCTATTTTCTTCGATTGTACCTAGGCCTTTTCTCCTTTTTATTGAATAAAAGCAGTAAGTGTCTAAATTAAGTAGATTTAGGAAAAATCTCATTAAATTGTTTATACTTTTGTTTACCGCGCTTTGTTTAAGGTAACAAGATCATACGCTTTTTAAGCGTATTTGGAAGTGGAATTCACGTGAATTTTATCTTTCACGTAATCAAAATGTTCAATGTCTGTGCAAAATTCCAACACCCTATTTGAAAAATACTTTAATCTGTTTAAACCAAGATACATTAAATCAATGTAGGCTCTGCTTCTACATGCTAAGAATCCCAAAGTGACTTCTATCTCTCCTGCGTTATCGCATGACATCATGCTTTTCCTATCTGTACCATAAAAAAACAGAGACCGTGGGTTTTTTTTTTAATATTTACAAAGATAAAAATTAAACTCAAGTAGCTAGTGTTACTTTTGTGCAATTCCCGGGCAACTTTTAACTTTAACTAGATTTTGTTCTAGATCTAAACATACAATTTTTTAAGTAATTTGAATTTCTAATGAACAAGATTAAAATTTCACCTCGCCTTTGTTGCTTTCTACAAATTTCTGCGCATTTTGCGGTTTGTTTTTGGCACCGATTCAAATCTTTATGAATTACAGATACTAGATCTAAACCTTGATCTGAGTGAAATGGAGTTTCGATTTAGCTAGGCCTAATAACGTCAGTTAACCTTTTTTCCCATAACCTTTTTTTAAAATTTGGTCGCGTTAATTTGTCTCATATGATCTTTACTAATGCAACATCAAAACATATTAATAGCGATTTAAATAACATTAAAAACTGATGTGCTCGTCGCAAAACGTCAAAACATTTTGGTCAACTTTAAGAAATGCCAAAGGGAGTGTCTTGTGTAACCTAAGAAACGCATTTACCAGGGGAAAATCCACTCAATGTATCTATTTTATAAAAATATAAAACGTGAAAGAAAGATGTTTATTTATCAAAAATGTCTTGACTTGCACCATCGAGTTCAAGAGATTAACAGAGAGTAGATTTATAAACTTATCTCATCTTAACAAGATGCTTCATTTTGAGATCTGAGGCAATGGAAGTCACGAAAAGTAAATTTTGATGTCACCATTCCTAAGAGTTCGCCAAACAAACTTTTTGTTTGGTATTGAGTCGAACATAACACGGTTCCTTGGATAATAAATTAACTGGCATTCTTTCATGTCATAGTACCGCCTTAATCTCATAAAGATATTTAAAGAATATAAGGCATGAAACCATCGGATGCTAATATTTTAAGAATCACACTTGATTGCAAAAATTATATTTAAATCTGTTTACGCCTATGATACTAGTTAGAAGCTATAAACTGTCCAACATAGGATCCTTTCAATGAAATCCGAAGTATTATCTCCTGAAAATTTATCTTTGATCCATTTGCGCATTATATAATATTTTATATTCAACTTCACTAAACATTACAGAGATTGTAGCCTCAAAACGCTGGCAGAATAAAGATAAGACTAATTTGGTTAGAGTCGACCTCAAAGCTACATGGCTTGAGCTGCCAATATAGCACAGAACAGCTCATATGCTCCACTAACGGGTTAAGAACTTTCCAATGCGGCGTTCAAAATTGGTTAAATTTTTTTTCTGTTCTATCATGTTCATCAAAGTGGGCAGGTAAAATTTCTGAGGGCAAGTAATAAGTGTCTACGTTAAGAGTCATTATGTGAATGCGAAATGGGGGCTTTAAACTGGATTTTCCTTCACTAGACGTTGCAGTGATTTCGGAGATGGTCTGATAAGAGGGTGTATTCTGCTCACGCTGAACCATTGGGCCTGGCCACAGTGTGGAGTGTCCTCAGCGCAGTAGGAGCCCCACCACAAAATTAACTTGAGGTGGGTTATAAAGGATACATAGAGGGCTAAAAGATTTGGAGAGGGATGTGGAAGAGGAGATGGTGCCGCTCGTTATAAAAATAAGACCATCTTATTTTGTCAAGGTCTTAAAACGATGAGACAATAAACTTATGACAAGCCATGGGTCTATGGACAAATGGACATAGAAAGAAAAAAAATACGTAAAACAGGATGAGAAGAGAAGCAAATTATAAAAAAAAAAAAAGTTATTTTAAGTGAAAACAAATCGGAAAGGTGCTAACGGTCTTGGAGTAATCGTGTGAGTTTCTTGAAATTAAGAACGGCCAGGTAGACAAATACTATTTTTTTAAAACTTTCAAGTCTCTTTCCAGAATCTGCATGGTAAAAGGAAAATCTAACTTCGTCTGACGGCACAGTCATGAGTGAAAGGGTATAAAAGAGTTAATTAAAAGGGCAGGGCGAAAAGCACGAGAAAAGGCAGAATTAAACTCTAATGTGGAAAAAAAATCGTTTTAAATACTAGATTGGAAATGATTCAGGGATAATTCAATAAAAACAAAAAGACAAGAGACCGAAGATGATGGAAGGAATAAGAAAGACCTGTTTAGGAGCGCGACTTTTTATTTTCATTACATCAATACAAAGTCAATTACATTTTTTCTCCGTATATATGAAATAACACTTAGAAATATGACATTTAATTATTTTCATACAACAGTAAAAGTATAAGAAAAAAAAACCTGGATAAATTAGATCTAATTTTTAACAGAAAATAAAGAGTGTAAGAGGTTTAAAGCAGATAAGAGGGAAGAGAAGGTCGAGACTCAACAGAAATCGAGATTGATAAAGACATGCTCTCCACTCTGTGGACTGTCCCAGCGTCTGAGAGAATGATTGAAACACACAGCGACATGACTTGAATTAGCTCCGACATTTCCCAGCTCTCTCCCTCTCTCTCTCTCTCTCTCTCTCTCTCTCTCTCTCTCTCTCTCTCTCTCTCTCTCTCTCTCTCTCTCTCTCTCTCTCTCTCTCTCTCTCTCTCTCTCTTTCTCTTTCTCTTTCTCGCTATATCTATCTCATCTGTCTCTCTCTCCTCTCTTTCTCTCTCTTTATACTCTATCTATCTTCTCTCTCTCTCTCTATCTAGCTATCTGTCTATCTCTCTCCCCTCTTTTTCTCTATATATTTATTTATCTATCTATATATTCTCTCTCCAGCACTCCGCCCCATTTTAATTATGTAACTTCTACTAAATCTTTCCTCTAGCTCTGTATTTTTCTTTCTTTGACTATTCTTCCTCTCTATGTCTATGCATTTTACTATCACTCTTTCCGCAAGTTTGCTTCTACTTTCCTTTTCACTTTCTCTCAATTTCCTTCTCTAATTGTCTCTCTGTTAATCAGTTGCATGTATGTTTGAAGGTGTTTATAAATCAATGTGTGTATGTTTTAGGTTAGTATATATGTATGCATTGATATATCAAAATCAATAATCGGTTTTTACAGCAACGGTATGGGCCTAGTTCTGCTTAACTTCTATAATAAGTCCTTTGAGTATTTAAATTGCTTACAAAAGAAAACTTACGACCAATGAGACTTTTACCATAGGTCTTTTCCCTTCTTCCCCATACCTTTCTCTGTGTGTCTCTCTCTCTCTCTCTCTCTCTCTCTCTCTCTCTCTCTCTCTCTCTCTCTCTCTCTCTCTCTCTCTCTCTCTCTCTCTCTCTCTCTCTCTCTCTCTCTCTCTCTCTCTCTCTCTCTCTCTCTCTCTCTCTCTCTCTCTCTCTCTGTGTGTGTCGGGCTCTTCCTGTGTATTTCTCTTCTTTTCCAAACTTAATTTCTTTTCCTAAATGAGATTCAAACCATTGGGAAGTCTTAATAAATGTCCATGTAATCTATTACAGTATTTCCTGTGCTATATGTTCATACAAATAATGATAATTATTTAGGCACTATAGCTGTTTTTTACTGAAACTGTTGAAAACACAATGTTTAGTGCGGAAAAATCTTTCAGAGCTATAAAGTAATAAATATCTGTAAAACATAAAATCATAATGTAGTAATTTGTTAGCTCACAACAAAAATGGATATAATTTAAATTTTATTTTTTTTCTAAAGATCTTGTTAAAATTCCTTTTTTTATCTGGTTACGGTATTACGTAGAAGACGCTATGCGGTGCAGACATTTTAAAAGATTTGTAGAGGGACGTTTAGATAAAAAAAAAAAAAAAAAGCTATGAGTTAATAGGAGAGAAAGAATCTTAAATATTCGGAAGGTTTAAAAAGTCCTTTTTCTCTGGGATGTAAATTTTTAACATTGATCCTCTTGTACAAAGACTGTCGGTTGTTTCTTGTTGCTTTTTTTTTATTAAAGCGTTAACTCAGATTAAAAGGCTTAAACTACGTTTAAAAAGTTTAAAGATCGACGTGAATCTGACAAAGTGATTGCATAGTTTCTATGAATTTCATATCTGAATGTAAATAATTAATTTGTGTTTGGTATTTTTATATATATATATATAAAAGGAGGGGGGGTGGATTTTTACCACATTGACTCATGGACACTTAAAACCACAATTATTTTAATAAATTCCTTCAGTTTAAATAAAGCAAAAAAAATTCTTTGACCTTCATTGTAATTTTATGAAAAAGAAGGATAAAATTAATTTTGAGCCGATAATGAGTAGTCCTGTTCAAAACTTTTTCAATTGATCATAAAAACGGTATTTCATAAATCAGCTTTTATTTTTGCTTCTTTTTTTTAATTATAACAAGTTTAACGCAATACTGTTTTTATTAATTCATCTTGAGCAAAATGCATCTTTTTTTTTTAATTTAACATGATTTTCGCAACTCGAATTTTTATAAATTTTCTCGTTGTTCTTTATTTGTGATGCTAACAGTATTAAAGGGTGAAGTTCTAAGTCTTAAACGTGGTCGGTATTTAGGACTATAAGAAAGGGAATATTCTCTTGTTGTCGCCAAGCTAGATTGATGGGCAATTTTCACGAAGGTTGCTTGGGCTAGAATTGAACATTGTGTGTCAAACTAAAATAATAGCAACACATTGAAAATGATGATTTTGTTTTTCA
>JAWDGP010004617.1:227500-232500 GCA_033675545.1 Elysia crispata | reverse complement strand
ATAATAAAATAGAAACTAATAAAATATTCAAGATCGTTATTTTTTAACGGCATTCAAGTCTATAAGGTGGAAGAAATAGCTAGATATTCCTCTTTTCTGTTAGTTATTCATGGGTCTTAATAATGTTTTCACTTTGTTTCCGATAGTTAACATTTTTTAACGTTTATACAAAACAAAAAAAAAAAAAAAACAAGCTCATGTCATAAATTGATTGAATTTAACGGATAGATAATTTCAGAACTTGCATTACTTGACGGTACGAGTTTCTATTATAATAAAATTGATAAAAATGAATCCTGAATCTCTACTTGATAGTTTTCTTTAAAAAAATATAAGCTTTGCTCACCCACTACTCACTTTGATTATTTGCTCTGATCAAAATGGTCCTCTTTTTTAAGGAAGCAAATTTTTTCTGCTTGAATTTCGCCAATTAAGATATATCCAAATTGTCTCTTCTTTGTGAAAAGAGATCCAGAGGTCAAAATCGGTGCACTTCTTAAAAGTCAAGAAATATAAACTAATGGGAATGGCACGTATTTTTTTAAATAATAATATTAATAACGTCTTGAACAAAATTTAAGAAAAGACTGACGAGTCTCTTGATAATTTGTGTTACTATCAGATAGTCTGGTACTAACTTGATTTTCTTTTCCAATCAAATGTAAGAACTTTTCAAACTAATTGTAATTTTAACAGAGTAAGTGATTCTGTGTCTTGGTCGAAGACCTGTTGATCTCGTTTCGATTCCAATAGTCATCCACCAAGTAAGGCGCAAATCGAAAAGTCATCCAAGTAGGCCGAGGAAATTGATAGAGAACAGACTGAGGCGTTCGTTTGGCACCCGCGGCAAACTGCCCAAACTTTCCTCAAGACGAGGCGAGATACTCGTGTGGTCAATCAGCTGGAGTTGTGCCCCTTAACCAAGAAGCGTTCCCTCCCCTTGTCCCGCATATGAAAGTGGTGAGGTTTTAGTGAACTGTTAGGGGTTTGGCTCTTTTGGAGACACCATTTTTTTTTTTTAGAACAAACCTGTAGATGGCAACATCAGGTAAATATCTGTTTTCCTGATATACACTTTATATAGGCTTGGTATTATTTCAGTCTTTTTGGCAAAAATCTAAGACTCCCGTGAATACATGGATATCCCAGTTTTTTTAAATTTTGCTTCTTCTCTATTTGCATTTTTTTTCCTTTATCTCTTTCCTCTGCTAAAGATCAATATTCATTTTTTTTTTACTCACATAAAATTTTGGACACTTAGAAAAAAGTATTCACTATTTGGTTTCTTAAATGCACAAACAAAGTATACTGCACTAAATAAAATTGAAATAAAGCATTTACAGAACCCTAGCAAAAGATAATTGAAAAATTAACATTGAAGTTTCAGGATTTATCTCTTTGATGGAGATGTGTACTTTTGTCTTTTTGACCCTCAGTTTATATTTTATTTTTTTTTTAATTTGTGACTCTTTGGAGGATGTTCATTTTCTCTCTCTCTCTCTCTCTCTCTCTCTCTCTCTCTCTCTCTCTCTCTCTCTCTCTCTCTCTCTCTCTCTCTCTCTCTCTCTCTCTCTCTTTTCTTTTTTTTTCATTTTCCTCCTCCTTCTCCTCTCAACCCCACTTCTTCTTCTTCTTCTTCTTCTTCTTCTTCTTCTTCTTCTTCTTCTTCTTCTTCTTCTTCTTCTTCTTCTTCTTCTTCTTCTTCTTCTTCTTCTTCTTCTTCTTCTTCTTCTTCTTCTTCTTCTTCTTCTTCTTCTTCTTCTTCTCTTTTTCGTTCTTTCTTTCTTATGAACATTATTTCTACTTTTACTACTACTACTACTGCTGCTGCTGCTGCTGCTGCGCTGCTACTACTGCTACTACTACAACTACTACTACTACTACTACTACTACTACTACTACTACTACTACTACTACTACTACTACTACTACTACTACTACTACTCCAACTCCTACTACTACTACTACTACTACTACTACTACCACTACTACCACTACCACTACTACTACTACTAGTACTACTACTACTACTACTACTACTACTACTACTACTACTACAGCCGCTGCTGCTGCTACTACTACTACTACTACTACTACTACTACTACTACTACTACTACTACTACTACTACTACTACTACTACTAGAATTATTCTTCGAGTCTAGTTAAGTATTTTTCCTCTCTCTCATGAAGCATACGC
Organism: Elysia crispata; assembly: GCA_033675545.1. Lineage (NCBI taxonomy): Eukaryota > Metazoa > Mollusca > Gastropoda > Plakobranchidae > Elysia > Elysia crispata. The sequence continues at coordinate 230,301 of JAWDGP010004617.1, read as the reverse complement.
TTAAAGGGAAGATTAACCCAAACATATGCAAGTCAATCTATTTTAACTCTTGGTTTTCAATGATCATCGCTCTTTTCTCATTAGTGCTTTCCCCTGTTTTTTCCTTCTTTGTCTCTTTTAATCTTTTGATTTTAATGATGAATTATTTATAAATGAGAGTTTGTTCTCATTTGCAATTCAAAAATGTGTGTTTATCATTATTCGTCTTTTGTGTAACACACTCACACACACAAAATATGCCACGCACTGTGAAAGTCGAAATCACATTTGAAAAGCTTTTTTTTAGGCCAGCAGACATCCTTATCATAAAATTTATTTGGAGTTAGTGAGAAATTAAGAAAGTTTAAATATGCTAATAACAGCACCTACCATATAAACCAGTTATTTCAATACCTAAGTAAAAAACTTGATTCACTTTAATGCTCGAATTGCTGTGTCTCTGCTTCTCTTTTTGACTGATACACAATCCTTTCTTTTATGACTTGTTTCTTTCCGCTGTTACATGGTCATAAATTATTTGTACAATTTTCACTTCTTAAACTCAAGCTGCTTTCAAGTTTCTATGTCAAGAAAAGATGTGATGACAATTAAGGAATTCTAGAGACAGAAAATACGAAAAGGTCTCAGATAAACACAAATGCGATGCTTGAAACTCATTCGCGTAGATATAGATAAGACGGTTTAAATGAAGAATATCTACATGTCAGGAAACTTGGAGACAAACTCCAATGATGCCAATAAATATATCCGGGATTTTAACAGGTCAGTGTTAATCATAAATCATGGGTAAAAGAGATTTTTAGAACTCTACGTCCTAAAAAAATAGTACTTTTTGCTAATAGTAATACCCTTGGTGGTAATGGTAAAACCTGAAACAATATAATCGCTTCTTAATTACCAGCACAAAGTTCATTGTCTTTACTCAGAGGGTTAACGATCAAGTTGTTTCCTCCACAACACTCATTGCTTTCATTATTTAACTTTTTTTAGGTGCATTATTAGACCTTTGCAAATTCCTTTTAAAATTTAGCTGCACCGAATTTGTTTATGAAAGTTGCGAAATAGTCTTAAAGCCTTTAATAGAACCAATTTTCATTTTGGAATATTCAACTTTGACTTGTCTAGCATACTTTGTCAAATCGAACACAGCTTTCTAAGAAAATCCCAGAGAAGGAGCCAAATGTTCTTATTTCCTCAGAGTGCAAAAGAGTTTTTGCCTGTGTAAGCACACCAAATCAAACATGAGAGCCCAATTTCTCGATCAAACCATTTTGATTCTTAGCCAATTCGGCTAGCATGACTCAATGCAATGATTTTTTTCCTTACATGATTTTAAAATCGTTGTTTCCTTTTGTTATCTTCTTAACTTTCATCTCACTTTCAATACAAAAGAAATCCAATGATGAATCTCATTTTTCCTCGACGGATTCCGCAGGTCTTGTCTCCAATGAAAGATTGTGAAAGTGGAAGAATAGCTTCAAATTATTTCACAACCCCCCCCCCCCCCCCCCCCTCTCTCTCTCTCTCTCTCTCTCTCTCTCTCTCTCTCTCTCTCTCTCTCTCTCTCTCTCTCTCTCTCTCTCTCTCTCTCCATCTATCTATCTATCCATTTATCTATCTTTCTATCTATTTATCTATGTATATATCTCCATCTCTATATATCTATCTCTCATTGTCTCTCTTTATATTTACTTATCTTACTACATATTTCCCTCTCTTTCTTTCTGCCTATCTATCTGTATCTCTCCATGCTTTCCTAAACATGTTTTTATCCCTCTATCTTTGACTCGCCTTCTTTCTTTAATCTTAATCAATTAATGTAACCATCTTCTTTCTCAACACCTGTTTGTTTTCTTTAAATTAAAAAAAAAAGTAATTCTTAACTACTGATTTTGTTAAGTTTACATTTTGATGAGTCTAGGAAATGTTTTATCCTGATTGCAACTGATAATCAAGTGTTCACCATTGTCGCATTTAATAGTGCATTATAAAAAGTCATATGACTTACGCTATATTACATAAGTCCATGTCATCTGTAACCTAAAAGGAATAAATTTAAGGAAAGAAAATTTGTGCTCTTCAATTTCTCTATTCAAAATTTAAATATATTGAAAAGACATTTGGCAACATAGTTTAATGCATAAGTCATGAAAATGGAGTGTATTTAGTTGCTATTGCAAAATCTTGGCATTATTACGGTAAGAAGAACTAGTAAAAGGAAATAAGTATATTAAACGTTTATTTTGTAAGTTTTCAAAGAGTACTCAGACAAAATTCTACAAATTATGTGGATTTTTTTTTTCTCATTTTATGACATTTTTATTACTCTTCAAATGTTTGAATGCTAATCTTGTATATTGTGAGAGAGCCACTCTTTGAAAATTTATGAATTGGATAAAAAATCTGTATTAAAATTTTCAATTTTCTTATGTCTTGGTAGGAAATTGAGCCCAATAAAACACCCTCTACGCTGAAAGTCCTCCACATAGATGATTGTTAACTTTAGGTACGCGATTTTCAACTTTGACATAGTACCTGATATAGAGTACTATGTAAGATTCTTTCATTAAGTTAAAAACATTTGAACAGATTTCATCCATCAAGTGAAAATTTCGGCGCCTTCTGGCTTTCAGTTGCTCCGATCCTATCGAGCCCGCTTCTATCCCCAAGAGCATCAGCATCTGTAATATAACGGACATAATGAAAAAAGCCTCGCCTTTTCTTAGTACGCGCTATCCGCATTATTCATCAGCCAGATCTGTTTCTAGACTGAGTTTTGAAAATTCATTTGGAAATAGCAT